>CAJUYI010005192.1:3587-16287 GCA_910591695.1 Galerucella pusilla
CTGTTTTTAGTTTTGAAAAGTGGATTTTCGAAAATTTCATGACTCCACTTGGAGGCGAAAAAACTATTTTATAAAAAAACGGACTGTGTCAGTCGATTTCCCGTCCAAAAAAACCCCTTCAGACAAATATAACGAGACCGCTAGCAAAAAATAAAATTAATTGATGAAAATAGTATGGTCAGGAGAAAATTATGAGATTGTTACAGTTGGCAGAAGCAAACGTGAGCCCTGGTGGGCGTGTTAATGTCGCTGTAGTTGTATTTTTGTAGTAATAATTCGATTTTTTGAATCGATAACCAAATATCGGTACCATAAATGTCAACTGTTAGGAGATATGTAAACAAAGTCAAATTTGCTAAAAATGTAACTCATATTAATAAAAAAATGTATATTGGACCAAAAATTAAACTACCGTTTGCCCTAAATGTCTATATTCTCAAATTACATGACTCTGTAGTAATGTCATGAAAAACAACTGTCAAGTTTCTATGGAAAGCAACAAAATATGAACTGGTTATGTAGGATATTCCGCCTTCATCTATCTGCTTACACATCAGGATCTTTTGGAATAGAGCCGTCGAATGCCGTTTGTTAACTTTTTGTTTAATTCAAATCAATAGTGTGACCTATTTGGTATATTTAGAAATGTAATTTTTTCCAGTGTTTATTTTTCTTAACAGCCGAAAGATAAAGTCTTGAGTGTTATGTTAGAATATACACTTCACCACCACCAATTAGCTAAATCTTATATATTTAGTTGTTGTAAACAAGAATTTATGTATGTCAAAATTACCAAAAGGACACACTGATTATCTAAATAAAGTCTCCGACCCCAGTCAATATGGAAAATCCCCAAAAACAATAGCCATTTCATATATCCCTTCTACAAAATATTCGAAAAACTATTGGATCCAAATTAGTGAAATTGTCTAAAAATCGGATAATCATCCTCGCATTGACAACACTGATACGGAATGAATAAAATGATGTGGATGAAATCACTCGGTCATATTATTTCGATTATATTTAACAATTACTAATGGACAATCGTTAACATTGGCTCTTGATTGGCTGCTTGCGATGACCTTATTTTAGTTCGCATATTTTCCGGGGCTCATGTTTGGTTCTGACAACTGTATGAATAAATAAATACTTAACTAAGATAACTCAATTTTATATCCAAGCTATTTACCAAGCTGTTAGAGCAAATGGCTGAATATCAGATTGCTGGTTGAAAGGCGCTGTTTCCAAAATAAATATAAGATATTTGATATTTTACTTGAAGCTGGTCTGATTTTGGTTTTTTTTAACGGGCGCCGCACTCATCAATCATGTTTACGGCTCGCTTTT
This sequence comes from Galerucella pusilla, assembly GCA_910591695.1. NCBI lineage: Eukaryota > Metazoa > Arthropoda > Insecta > Coleoptera > Chrysomelidae > Galerucella > Galerucella pusilla. The sequence continues at coordinate 4,938 of CAJUYI010005192.1, forward strand.
GTTGTCAATAACGAGACCGGTAAACCAGAATCATAGAAAAGTGTGACACATGAATTGTATGTGATTGATAAACTAGCATTACTGGCATATATTGCCGAGATCCGAAAGAGTAAAAGTTTTTACAAACACAAACACAAACACTTTAAAATCGGTAGATAGGTGTCACAAATCGGTATATCGGTAGTTCTACCGATAAATCGGTAGGGATGCAAAGAGTACAATAAGCCAATAGGCTGCAGTGCTCACGACATCAGAACGGCTTCCAAAACACACACAAAAATCTGTACAAAACTTTGTCACAGCATTTATACACTCTGTACATTCTTCTAATACTTCGTTTTCTTTCAAATCTTAATCATCCAACTCTAACCCATCCATTGAATTTAAAACTTTTTAATGGTCAGTAAAATTACGTCAAACATTAGCATAATGTGTGTTCCTTTTATATATTCCGCTTTTTGTCTGGTAATTCACATATTTTATTTTGTAGATTTTAAATGAACTCTTTGATACAAGCCGTAATTAATCACATTAAAATTTAATTGAACGTATCTTGCGAAGCCGGTTTTATCGATAATTGTGTTGTTGCTAAGTAGCGGATTATTTCAACTGAATCATAATTTTATGATTTTACAAGAAGCCTGAAATTACTGAGAGTAGTTTAGCAAAAGACATCCGTAACTGATTAGAATGTCAAAGTGTAAGAGATGAATTGATTTTACAACGATTAAGTTCATTCCTCATGTCTTTTAATGCGTTTTTTATTTTCTTGGAGCTTATTAATTGGATAAAAAATAAAGAGGTCTATATTTATCTACAAATTATTATGTTTTTTTAGTGTCGAGTATTGTCAACGGTTCCAATATTCTCTCAACCCAATTTACTATTTTTAATAAAATTTTCCACCATAAACATATCAACAAATGTCAGATGTCCACTTCTAATATCATTTTTAAAGTATAGTACATTCAATAGCCTCCTTGGTGTGCGTCATCGTTTGTGACGTATATCCGGGTTTTCGGTATGTCGTTTATTTTATTTGCTATTTTGACATATATCTAACCTTAAATTTGATAAATAAAATCATTATGATCGTATTCAGCCAAATTCGAAAATACTATGAAATTGATAATTACCAGCTTCTTTTTCTAACTGAAAATACTTGAGAACTTTCGAAACTTATTTTCTCACAGACAATTATTTAATAAAACGACCAGAGTTATGCTCTGTGATAGCCTGGTACTCTCGCAGTTTAACTATTGTGATGTGATATATGGACCGGCACTTACACAACTGGATCAAAATCGATTACAGCGAATTCAAAATATGTGTGTTCGTTTTATTTGCGGTATCAGACGTCGAAATCTAACCTCCAGGCATCTTGCAGATCTTGGCTGGCTGAATATAAAAAATAGACGCATTCTTCATAGTTCAGTACTATTTCACAAAATTATGTTAACCCAAACACCTTATTACCTATCGAAAAAAATTAAAAAGAGATCAGAAGTACACAATATAAATGTGAGATTTAAAAATAAAATTAGTATGCCGAAACATAAAACCACGTTATTTCGATCTAGCTTCTCATATAACATTGCTAATCTGTACAACATGATCCCCGAAGTCTACAAAACGGTACCCATTTCTCAATTTAAACTTAATCTTAAGAAGTCTCTACTTAATAATAGCATAACATTGAAATTATAAGCTAATCAGATGAAACTGGCCTTGTTCATTTTAGTATTTACGAAATTAGGTTACTCAACTTTTGTTTGAGCATATAAGAAATTATTGTAAGTAAAGAATATTGTATCTTTAGTTTTGCGGTTGCGTGGAAGAGCGCCACTTAGCTGGTGCTTCTCGTATGAGAACATCATCTAAGAGCGAACGTCGCCTTTGCTTGTATTTTTATAACACAGCAATAAAGTCATTTATTATTATTATTATTATGCTCATGTTTTTCCGTGGATCTGGGCATATTTTTGTATTATTTAAATAAATATAACAATAAGATTAATATTCACTTTTCATAAATAATAATTGACCGTAAAGTACAGACATTAGAAAAAGATGTAAGACACATTGCCTGACGAAAGGGTACGTCTGCATCCTATTTTGGACGCTGTAATTTCTCCCGATTGATAGGTCGCGATTTCTCGTACTCTAAACATCAACTAATCAAATTTTTTACGTCTAAGATATAAGATTTAGGTTAACGTTTGTGACGATTCATTATTGTGATATTTTGATTAGGATTATTCACAGACCTGCCTTTTTTCCATTTCGTAGTGTGTTAGAAGGACATTAACAAACGATGACACACCAAAAAGGTTATTATATGAACTTTATAACCTCAACAAACAAAACTCACCAGTATCTGCAGGTGGTGTAGGTGTTTCCTCCCTGGCCATTCGTTCTTCATCATCAAATTCTTCTCGTGTTTCCCTCTTTCTAAAATTCCCCGATTCCATTGCTGCTTTTTCCTGATGTTCCATGAACGGATTATAAACTCCTTCTTCTGCTAATAGATTATTGTTGGGCGATGTTGAAAAAGCATCTGAAAAGTTCTTTGTACCTGATTGTTTAGGACCTGAAACAAATCACAATATTTATAACGAATATAACTAACAATCTTTCATTTTTCTAATTGTATGTTGCTATGTACCTTTTCTAAATTGTTCAAATGAAAATGAGAGCAAGATTGGAAAAAAAATTACAAAAAAAAGGAGAAAAAAATGATTTGTTCATTGCCTAGGCAATCACGTGAAGTTGCAGTCAATTGCGCGAGCTTGTTGTCAAAATCAGCGCCATATTGTAAACTTGACATTCGACTTCAAATCAGTAGCGTTACGTTTCCACATTTTGTAGGTTCGCAAAATTATATTATCTGTGGATAATTTTCCTTTAACACTAACAAGTTTTTTAGGAGGCATGGTTTTAGATCAAATAAAACACACAACATTCACAAATAAACTAGCTGAACGTCAAAAAACATTCAACAGTGAATGATTGCTTCAAACACAACCTCAAATGTCAATAATAAAATTATTGCAGTCGACATGAAACATCGATTGTAACGCCAATGGCATGAGACGGTCGTTACGAGGCTACATGCATACACAAGACCAAATTTGGTTTCTGCGCAAGTCAGTTGGCAAACTTCACGTGGCTTCTTCTTATGTGAAACAGAGTCTCCATCTATGATCGATAAATGACACTAAAATTGTCTATTTTGATAGGGCAGATTCAGAACAAACTGAATAAAATAATTTTGATGTAACAAAACAAGCTCACAGGGTTTTATTACAAGATATGAACATATAAATATTAAAGGAATTGATTTTTCAGTGCGCTACTAATTTTCTTTCTCAAAAAAAATCAGAGAAGATATAATACTACATTGATTGAACATAACCATATGAAGAAGAAGACAGTTAGTGGAAATACCTGGTGATAGCACGTCATCTAAAGCATCAACATCAGTTTCTGGACCGAAGTCTTCATCATCGAAGTCCGATTCTAAACGTTTACCATTCGAAAAAAAGTCAGTTGCTTGTAAATCTGTACCTAGAACAAAATTTTTCATTTCAATGGGCTCGCTTACTAAAATTTTTTAAAACACTTTTAACTGTCGTAAAACAATGTACTAAGGATAATAATAATAATAATAATAATAATAATAAACTTTATTAGTACTCAAATAAATTGGCCACCTGAGTGGATGTACACGTCATATACATATAGTTTAGGACAATTAGAAAAAGAGAAAAAAGAAAAAAAATAGCTACAACGAAAATCTGAAGCACCTGATAGCAAGCTAGGCCTCCAAGTACTCAGTTGCACTATAAAATGCATTATCAGATAGATATTGCTTTAGTTGGTTTTTTAAAGCTCTGATGGGTAGACTCTTATATTTATTGGGTAACTTATTAAAGAGTTTGGTTCCCATATAACTAGGAGATCTCTCATATTTTGATAATTTATGCTTAACAATAGATATCTTATTTGCATTTCTGGTAGAATAGGTATGATAGTCGCCATTCTGTTTAAAATTGTGAATGTGCATCTTAACATATATGAGTATTTTGTAAATATAAATAGACGATAGGGTAAGGATCTTGTTATCAATGAATGTTTGTCTGCATGAACTCTGAAAGGGTAAGTTGAATATTAGTCTTATTATACGCTTCTGATGTATAAACACCTTATTAGCACTGGATGCATTTCCCCACAAGATGACATTAAATGAAAGATGACAATAGGCCAAAGAATAATATACACTTAGTAAGGATCTCAAATCAGATGTTTTCTTCAGTTGTAATAATGCATAGTAAGCAGAGTTTAGCTTTTTACAAACAATATCTGAATGGGCTTCCCAATTCATGAATTGATCTAAATATAGGCCTAAAAATTTGTAAGTGTTAGAAGGGGTAATGTTTGAAATATCCACGGCAGGAGTATTTTGTTTACATCTAAAATGTAATAAAATGGTTTTCTCCAAATTCAATGTCAAACAATTTCTATTACACCAACTCTTGGAACTATGGAACAAATCTTAATGCTAAGTTCATCAGCAGTCACTGCCGAAACCACCACTGAAGAATCATCTGCATATAAAAATACAGATCCATTTAGTATAATTTCTGGTAGGTCATTGATGAAAATAATAAAGAGTAGAGGTCCCAGCACTGATCCCTGAGGAACTCCCACATTAATGTCATATGTATCTGTTCGTTCATTTTCAAGTTGAACAAAGAATCGTCTATCACTCAGATAGGACTCAAGCAAATTCAACATGCGTCCTCTAATGCCAATGCTATTAAGTTTACTTGATATAAAGTTGAGATTAAGACTATCAAACGCCTTAGACAGATCAAAAAATAAACCAGCCACTTGCAGCCCTTCATTAAAATTATTAAATACAGTTTCCATAAAAATCAAAGACGCATCCTCCGTAGACCTTCCTGGTCGAAAACCATACTGGTGATCAGCCAAAATATTATTTTTATCTAGGAAATGAATAAGCTGATCATAATATGCACGTTCAAATACTTTTGGAATAACATTTAGAATAGTAATGGGTCTGTAGTTTTCTACACAGGTTGGGTCCAATTTCTTATGGATAGGAACTACTTTACCTAGCTTAAGAGTCTGAGGAAAAACACCAATATCAAATGCCAGATTGATTAGAAATGACAATGGTTCGGATATAACATCGTTAATAAATTTAAGAACCCTTATGTTAACTCCATCAATTCCAACGGACTTTTTATTTTTAAGGCTCAAAATTATACTTGATACATCAATGGTAGAGACCGGGATATATGCAAAACTACTCACTAACCTTTTGTCTGATAATGTACAGTTCCCCCCTTCAAGGACTGTACTGCTTAAATCATTATATGTTTTGTTGAAATAGTTAGCAAATAATTTAGCAATCTCGTTTGTATCGGTGACTTTTTGGTTATTGTTTACTAATAATTGTATATTATTAATTTTTGTTTTCCTTCCCAATGATAAAAATATGATTCTGAAAATTTCATGTCAATAGAATATGTCGTTCTTCTAATACAACTAATTAAACAAGCATACCGTAGCGGGGCGAAGACTATGACTGTGACGTCATCGCATAGGAAAGTTAATGTTATGTATTGTGCTTCTGGCTGTAACGTGCATCGCATAGAATTTATTTATTTTGTATTAGGTACTTCTTACAAAATTTTGTGTGAATAAAATAAAATGTGTGGACCTGATTATAAAAAAGCAGACTCATTAAATGTTCCATAAGTGGACTTCCTCTAATGATTATGGAGTTTTTTAAGTAAAAAGGAATTTTTCCAAAATTACCGGATTCGCGAAATACCATTTTTTTAATAAATAACATTTTAACTAATAACATATTTATGAAAACAGTTTAGTAACTTTAAAACTTAGAGACAAATATTATGAACAGTGTATGTTCACTGAGCAATGTAAGCTTCTCAGTTGTTCACGGGTTGATCAGATCGAGTGCATCTGAAGAATTCGAAGTCAATTATTTCGAGGATATCAAAATCAACTTCAAATATGTCATACATAAATCAACTGTCAACTGTGAATTTTAAACCAGTTTTAAATTAATTCGACCCAATCGGAAACTAAATAATAAGAGCTTTTTATCGTTTGGAAAGATGACTTGAGAAAATATTAATGCATTGTAGCCAAACAAGAAGCAAAAATAGTAAGAAAATATACAGAAAAAAAATTCTATTTTGATCAATTTTTCATGAAAATTTCAATTTTTGTTCACGTTGTACATTACATTTTGCTAATTTATGGTAAAATTATCTTGTTAATTAAACCTGTTCTCGTGTTTCCCACAATTTTATTGTCAACAGAAGCTTTTTAAGCCGATCTTTTAGTAGTAATTCCATGAGGTAATAAGAAAGTCTTGTTCTTGTTGCTGGTATTTCACGAAGATCATTGTTTTTTATACCTCTTACCTTATAAGTACATAACATGTAATTATTCTGCAATGGTACACTTACTGTTCTGGTTAAAATAAGATATTATTGTTAAAGCTATATCCTCTATTTAACCTACTTCTTCAGGCTATTCATGATCGCTTTCAGAACCCAAAGGAAGAAGATTTAAAAAAAAGTTGTTTTGGGTCCAAATTTGTGTTCCAATGGATATTTTGATATTTTGAAAAACGATTTTGGCTCTGCACTGACCCTAAATTTAGTAGATACAAGCAGTGGGTAAGGTTATAATGGTTTTCTTGGCCAACAAAAGGGTTTTTCAGTCCCCTTCTTTGCAAGTTCATCTGTTATTTCATTCCAGTGTGCCCTGGAATCCACAGTAAGGCGTCTATGTTTTTTTCGCCTAGTTGATTAACGTCCTGTTCTATCACCTCTGGTCAAAAGTGATGGTTTGTCAACCACTGGTCAGGTGTTGACCTTGAGGTTAGGAAAAAATGTGTTCTATCATCATGTGTCAACTATTTTTAACCAGTGGTTACTTAACATCGATAGTTTTCGTGAATTTACTATCCATCATAAAGATATTGCACAAAATATTGTATTGTACAAAAATATAGAATCAAACCACAGATGCCGTAACCTGGAAGGTAAAGCAGCAACGTTGGAAAAACATTGCAGCTGAGCTAAACAGTTCCGGAATTTATGGCAGAAGATCTGATCGTCACTGAGAATTTCATAGTAATTCACCCTTTCTTGGATTAATTTTTGTCTTCGAGGTTGAGGCATGGGAAAGGATAACTCATCCTCATCTGAGCCATCAAGTCCGGGATTAATCATTATTTTCATTATGATACTTTATAGGATTTATATTAAGCACTAACGTCTTTTATTTACAAGTAGTCAATTGAAAATAAATGGAGATGAGCTGTGACAGAATAGTTATTTACGTAACTAGCTATGAAAAGAGCGATATCGTTCAACAAGCGTAATATTTGCCAAAACGAGCGCTAGCGAGTTCTGCAAATTACGCGAGTTGAACAATGACCTTTCACTCGTATAAAAATAAAAATATTTATCTGTATAATAAATAAACTCACCATTTTGTTTGAAATTATCCGTCAGATTCAGCAGTAGGCCATCTGATTTTTGACTTAAAATATTGTCAGTGTTATTAGCGCCGTTCGGCATACCGAATGGATTATTGGAATTGTCGAGGCCGGCCTCCATGGTTGCAGGATTCAAATTGCGGTTCGCCCAATGGGCTTCCGCAGCAATTTTAGACGGTTCTCGAAGAAACACTACTATCACAGAGATGTTATCAGTGGAGCCTTGTTCTTTTGCAATTTGAACTAATCGCTGGCTGATTCTATCGACGTCGTCTGAAACAAAAAAATAAATAAAAGTTAACATATTTTTAATAAATGAGAATGTCATCAAAATACGAAAAAATATATTAAAAAATCTACATAATTATCATGCGTTTTATTAAATCAGTTTTTTTTTCAATTTTCGCAAGCATGTAGAAAAAATGTTAATCATAACACGAGCGAAAATTGCGCTTGAAAAGTATCGCTACTCGCACTGGTTAGAAAAATATCTATAGGGAGCTACGTTATTGAATTTTGGAGACTTGTAAATTTGGGTTCTCGTTACTATCTTTGAGTCAAATGATCCCATGTGAATGCTTGTGATTTGTGCTTCTATTTTAATTTTCAGAATCATAGCTTTGCTTGGAGTATCTCAAGCAGTTAATTAAACAAATGATGTTGAATAAAATAAATACGAAACTTTTAATTTTGTTTCTTGAATGTATAATTTCGCTAATTTTTATTATTTGGAATAATTTTATCTAATTCAACTCAGGTTTTTTCATCATAAGGCTGATTTAGCCAACGGATAGTTTGTAATTCAAAATTTTTGTGCCTAATGCATAATGACTATTGGACCGTCAGCCCGCTGCAAAAAAGCGTGATGATAGTAAAACGTATGCCTCCTTGAGATTCGGTAATTTTGCTCATTTTCATTAAGGCTGCACAATTTGGCAATGGCGGAACTTTTGAATATCAATTTCTTAATTCACACCTTATTAATGATGGAAGAATCATATAATGTAAACTAGTTATGTAAGAGAATAAGTTAGACACACAGATTATAACCTGCATATACAAATTTAGTATTAACATTGGATTGAAACACATTAACCCTAATTATTTTACTGTAAGCACTTCGAAAACCTATGTGCAGGTCACATTTTACATAAGAATTTGTGGACATTCGTTTAATAAAAAGTAATATTCGTCTGTTATTTTGTTCACACGGTCTGAAACGAAATCATTCATTTTTTGAATTTCCTACTCACTCCATATTTCAATTGTAGTTCATCGAGTATTTTACCAGATGTCATCTCTAAAGGTAATGTCACATGAGACTATAATATATTGAATTTGTTATATTTATTCTTTGAGTATACAACATTATACTTTTACAATATGTTTTCCATAAATCTCAAGAGTCATTAATTAATCATAAGTTCAAAATGGCTTTACGAAATTTTCAAAATAAAACTATTAACCAATGCGGTGTCCGTATCAAATTACTGCAAATGAATTGGGAATTAGCTTAAATTGACAGCAAATTATTTAAAGCAACGTTGCCAAACTCGAAATACCACCTAATTGAGTTCTAAAGAAATTAGGGCTGCCTTTAAAAATTATCTGTTCCATTTACGTATATCTACACTGATAAAAATGCAACCGGTACATTAAATTATGTTTAGAAGATTCATGGAATTGAATTGTTCAGAACCGTTTTCATTGGAATATCTTACTAAATATCTTCTGTACGTTCCTTCTGGTATTACTTATTCTTTTTTCTCTTATTTTTTTTGGGAATCAAACCACAATGATGTGTTTATATTTTTTTTTATTTCGACGAATTTTTTCGTTGTGTCAGATAGGGACCAAAAGTTATTTAATTACCAATTTATCTTGACAACGGTAGCTGGAACGCTACCGAAACGTCGAAATGAAAAAATATAAAAACATTGCTGTGGTTTGATTCCCAAAAAAATAAGAGAAAAAAGAAAAATTACTGTTGTAGGTTTAGTTTCAGAATAGATACCTACAACTTTCAAATGTGATAATGGAAAGGAGATGTAGGGAAAGGTGAAATTTTTTTAAAGAAAATTAATTTCTTTCACCTATGTCTACATTCCCAAGTTTGAATATAAATCAAACACTTAGGATTTTATACTGGTACTAATGGTTAATTGTAGTTTATTTGAATAATATTACTAAATATATCATATACACAGAGCTACAGTTCAACGATTTTGAACTACAAAATTATATCTCCTCCAAATTATTTCGGACCTCTCGCTTTTGATCCTTTTGGAATATCCCTATATATAATTTCTGGGATAATACATTGTTGACTAATAATAGAATTTTATAAACCGATTACGAGATTATTGAGGAAAATATCACTTCATTCGAGTTGAAGGTCATTGTGTAGGGCTATATTTAGACAGGGTAACTACCTACCTACCTACTTATTGTAAAAGTTTTGTTTTTGTTTACTCAATTCCGCGAACAATTGGCAACGGCGTATTGTAAAATATTTTCTTGCCGTCTAGATGCATATTGCCATCTATGTATATACATTAGAAGTCACAGTTTCATGTTATGAAATTTGAGGGCGGTGTGGCAGCCTTAACAATCAAGCGAAATAAATATTTGCCTGTGAGGGAAACGACAGATAATTTAATTGTTTATTGAATTTTGCCATTTTAGTTTCACGTATGCCGAAACACCAAACGTTAGTTTATGGAAAAAATCCATCGCAAAATGATCGGCATACGTGCAGCGTGAAACTTAAGGGCTAGCACACACCCTTAATAGTGTAACAACTTATATTATTACTGAATCACATTATCACCTATGCCCTTTTGCAATTTGCCATTTTTTGGCTTAAAGTGCACAGATGTCGAAGGGCATACGGTTCTTTCGCGCCTAAGTATATTGACACCTGTATACACCTGTATCGATTGGAAGGGTATTGGCAATGACATTTTCACATTCAATTGAAATTGCAGAGTGTAATTAACATTAAAAATTATATATTTTTCAAACGGCATACGTTTATTGTATGTCCTTCGACATCTGTGCACTTTAGGCCACAAAATGGCCAATTGCAAAAGGGCATACGTGATAATATGATTTAGTAATAATATTATTTGTTACACTTTTACGCCCGGTTTCACAATGTCAAGTTATCCTGAGGTTAACAAATAACCCTTGGTTACCTCAAAACAAGTGTTCCACATTGTTCAGTAAAGGGTTCAAGTTATGGTTAACTCTCAGAATATTTAACCACCAGAAAATCTAGTGGTAATAATAATAACCTGGAGATTCTAACCTTACAATTAAAGCTATTGCTGTATCTGTCACGTATCTGTCACAAAACGTGGTATCTGTTAGCATATTTTTTTGAGTGTAAAATGAACGATTATGAGGTAAATGCATATAGTAGTGATGAGGAACCAAGAAGAACAAAAATGATAAGGCATAGATCCGATTATTTTGAGGAATTCGACAATTACGATTTTTTCTGTAGATTTAGTTTGTCCAAGAGAACTGTAGAAAGGCTCTCAGAAGAAATAGAAGATGCTATTGCCCATCCTACAGTAAGGTAAGTTTCATTCTAAGTATAAAAATGTTTTATTATTAATTCTGTCCTCAATTCTAGAAATGATGCTCTATCTACACGACAGCAGTTATTACTTGCACTGAATTTTTATGCAAATGGCTCTTTTTTAATGCAAACAGGAGATTTTTGCGGCGATAGTAAATCCACAGCAAGCCGAGTTGTCAGAAGAGTAAGTGTGGCGA
>CAJUYI010005193.1:3091-16286 GCA_910591695.1 Galerucella pusilla
GTGTAATAACTGCTCTTAATTATTCGATAACTATTTAAAGTTAATGAACTTAATATTTTAACAATAAATTTATATTTAGTCTATTTATAAGATTGGGTAAGTAGGTATAAATAATTCGACTCTGTACTCGGAACTGAATTTATTTTTAACAATACGTACAAGCTAACTTTAAGGTGACATAAAAACTTGCAGCGATACTAATTACTTAGTTGTACAGGATGTACCAAACAATTAAATATGTTACATATCTCTATGGCTATGATTTTAAATAATTAAAATTTCTTCAGTTTAATGATCTCTTTAAAACCCCAATGTAACTACGCCTCTGTAATAATTCCAACGAGTCAAAAGGTGAAAGTAAAATTGAATCTAGCACGAACTTATCTCAAATATATCTAATACGAGGGGAGAATAAAAGTATTAGGCTAGTGAACATTTGGAGATGTTCAAGGTTATCGATCTCTAGCAGTATTTTTTTTCTTTCTCTGTTTATTTCAAATGGAACACCCTGTAATTTTAAACAACATCGACAAGGTAATTTATCCAACTATATACTTAAATAATTTTTTGGAATATTCCCATGTTTATTAAAAAACTTTTCCATCCGCCCTTGAACGTAAAAACCATTTTTTTAAATCTCAATAAAAAATTAATACATTCAAATAATTTCAATTTTTAACGGCAAATGCTATAGCCTTGGCCTGCTTCAGCAGCTTGTACATTTCGAAAGAAGTCAGATACCTTAAAAATACGGTACAACTACTTAATATCATCTATTCGTTAATAGTAAAAGACTTTTAAATTCTTTAAAATACCATTCACGATGTTGAGACATTCATTTTACAATATAGTAAATGTGAACATGATAATTTTTATTTTGTTTCAAAACCATTTAGGTCAGTTCTCTTCTATATATTTATTTTTACACAATTAGTATATTTGACAGTATCAATAAAAATTTACCTGAGTATGAAGATGTTGATGTTTCTAATAACTTGAATGTGAAAGGTATATGAACCTTCATCATGTTCATTTGAGGTATTCTAGGTGGTACTTGATGTAAAGGTGTAGGAAATACAAAATCTTCACCATGTACTCGAAGTATCATCATGTTCCTGTAAATAATTTCATAAATTCAAACTTCATTTTTTTTTTTTTTTTTTTAAGAAAAGTTAATACTCAATATGTTAAACAGTAAAAACAAACACTTATTAAATCTAGCTAGATTTTCATTCATCATTCAATTAAGTATAATTTCAATTTACAAACAGTGTTTTAATAATTATAAGTGAAGTAATGACTAACAAACAATTGTGTTGACTCATATAACTTTTTTTAAACGACCATTAACATTCAACAAATTTGTCTTTTTAAATAGTTTGTTGATCACAGTTAAACATCATTTTATTAAAAAATTGCAGGGTATTGAACTACTGAAATTTAAATGCAAAAAAATGTGTGAATAATAAAATTATATTAGAACCATGATAATCACATAAAAATAATGTTAAGATTAATGACACAGAAAAATATTTTATAATTTTTGTTTTGATTGAAAAAACAATCTTTATATAACAGTTGGACTATTTTTTTACTAAGCTCTATAGTGACAAAGTGGGTTCACTGCCACAGAAAACACCCACCTACCTATAGCTTCAAAATGAAGCATAAAAGAACAGGTAGGTATAATATACAAGGAGTCCAATTTAAGCCTAATCTGCTTCTTTAAAATATGAGATATGAGGAACTGCAGGACTTTGTTGATGAATATTTTATAGAATATTCTTCAAGCTTTAATTTGAAAAACAGTAAATGTGTATAATAGTTGAAATAAGTACAGGAAATACATAATTTCCACACTGTTTCCTGAATTTTCATAAAATATATCAAAATCAATTAATTATTGTCCCATTTTTAATCATAAATGTGGACTAAAATATTACTTGTTGATATATTAGAAAGTCTTAACATACTGCCAGTACTAAATTCATTAAAATTAAACATAACAATATCTGAAATTATACTTTGCACAATTCATGGTAGGCAAATATTTGTTTTTGTTAGAAAAAGTTAACAGTTTTTTGTCAATGATTCAACTCAAAATAAATTAGCTGGGTAGCTGACAAGGGGAAAAGGTAACCAAAAATAAATAATCACATGATGTTGTCGTAGGTAAGCTAGTTTATTTTTATACTATGTTTGGTTCAAGTGTAAATTACCTGGTAATGAATAAAAACATTGCACAAAAACATAATAGCACTGCAAGTACCGAAATAATGTTCGACAATTCAGCTGCCGACACAAGTAATGTGGTCATTGTCTTTGTCACCATTTACAATAAACACTAAACATTTCGCGTAACAAATCGTACAGACACAAGTTAAACTGTTTACAAGAAATGAACTATTGTTTGCTCACACATTCCCCCTTTTAATATTTTGATTTGGCATTGACTAAAAAGTCAACTCTTGACGTTGGCGTCCTTGAAGTAATATCTTCTTTTTTATACCACACTACTAGGCATATTGACACTTTTACAAATCACAGATATTCATTTAATAATTTTTTATTGATATTCAAAAAAGTAAACAGTAAAAATATTGTAAAAAACTATTTACGGGGTCCATTAAAAATAATACCACATTCGGAGAATTTCAATTTCCTATAATCCATAGAGAAATATATTGTCTTTTCAGAATATTGTTTTAAAAGCTTGTTTCACTAAATGTGGTAATAATTAATATAAGTATAATGTACAAGGAGCTGGAAACGTTTGTTTATAGATGCATCACAAAATTCTATTTGTATATAATTGTAAGAAGTAATGAACTAACTGCAAACATAAAGTACATAATCAACGACACATACAGCAAATTCACAAATTGGTACAAAAATTTAACCCTTAACAAAAACTTTTGGTCTATCAAAAACTTTAATTGCTTCATCTACATCTCTCAACTCTTCTTCCAATTGCATTCTCCTTTTCTTTATTCGTAATGTATCACAAGTGATAGACAAACTATTTAAACTGTGAATTAGTTTTTCATAGTTTTGTTTGAGTGTATTCAATGTTTCAACTCTTTCTTTTTCAGGTAATAGAATATGCCCAGTAGGGTAGTTAGGTTCAAGAGCAACAACTGCTTTTTTTTGTTTTGTATCACTTTTAATTGGATGGAATCCTCCTTCTAAATTTGGTTGTTGTGTTTTGATATTAGTTTCTTTAATGTGTAGTTCTACATCACCACTGCTACCACCAAAGTCTGATTCAGTTTGTACTGACCTATCTGAACATTGAGGTTTATTCCGATTTGAAAAAGTACTTCTCTTAATTTTATAATTTTTTAATTTAGACTGGTTTTGCGATTTGCCAATTGCTTGTAATGTTTTTTCTACTGATTTGTTAGAAACTTGGATTTGTTCATTTTCTTTTCGAGCCAATGATAAATCTGATTTAGAACTTGATTTTCTACCTTCCAATGAATACAATCTCTCCCTAGATTTTTTATTCGTGTTTCGTTCTATGGAAGTTTTAGAGTTCTCTGTGGATCTTTGAGCTTCCTGTAAAATATCTTGCAACTGTCTAATAGACCTAATATTTTCCCTTATAAAATTTTTTTTCGTGGTTTTAATAGGTTCGTCAAATATCCCGCACAAAGTTTTCAAAGGCATTTTGATTTTCTTCTATTTGATAATTACATCAGCAATTTCGAACTACAAAATAATTCTGTATATTGTCCATATAATTTAACAATTTCCCATTATCCCTTTTTACTTTGAATGTTTTTATTTATAATTTTATAAATAAGCTATCAAATATGACAGTTGTTATGTGATCTGTTGTCATTTGTCATATACAAAAAAGTAGAATGGCTTGGAGCTTTGCAGCTAGCAGCTAGGGATTTCAATATGTTATCTATGATTTCAATGAAAATAAAAACGTCAAGTATAAATTAATAAAAAAGAGGAACTTACTAAACTTACTTTTATATCATATGGGATCCGGTATCCAAGGCAAATGTTTAGTATTAATAACAAATTTTCATATTTGGTATTATTTATTGTAATAAACTATTTTATAACGGCAGGAAATATGTCTTCTTCCGAAAAATTAGTTACTGTAGATTTTGAGGTTTTTGGAAAAGTGCAAGGTAACAATTGCAAACAAAAATAATTATTTATTAACTAATCGAATACTTATTTTAGGAGTATTTTTCCGAAAGGTAATGAGTACATATTCGATAAATATTAATCAAATATTTACATTTATAATTCGTAGTATACCGAAAAAGAAGCAAACCGTTTGGATTTAAAAGGTTGGTGTATGAATACAGACCAGAATACTGTAAAAGGAGTTATTGAAGGATCCAGTTCTAATATCGAAAAAATGTTAGTATAGTTTACTATAGAGTTGTTAATTTGTTTTTGTTAAATGTTTGACTTTTCAGGAAATGGTGGTTGCAGAAAACTGGAAGTCCATCATCAAGAATCGTTAGAGCAGTTTTCACTAATGAAAAAGATATAAACAGGCATACATTTGATACATTTAAAATCAAACGATAAAAATTGCTCTTTAAATAACTGTTAGCTAAAAATTATTAGTTAATTTACATATTACTGCAATAACTTAGTATTTTCAAGATTTTTTTATTATGAAAGCTTAGAAAAAACTATTATATAAAAATTAACAAGTTTATATTTCTGACTGTCTTAAGAAGCTTTCTAGGTAATAGTTTATGTGTGAAGTAAAATATGGGAGAAAACATCTAATTGAGTTTTTGTATAACAGATCTATTAAAAAAAACTTTATAATAAAAAATTGCATAGGTAGACCATTGAAAAAATATTACATCACATATATTATTAAAACTATAATTTAAAATATACATAAAAAAATATAATTTCAAAGGGAACATTAAAATCACACTAAATCGAGCATACTAACAATACTATAAATAATTAACCAAAGTAAAAACGCGCATATAGTTCCAATGAACAGATAAGTCTTTTTTTGATTCCACGGCGCGTCACCTGACAAATCCGGAGGTGTGTACCTTTGTCGCGCATTTCTACAAACTTCAGGAGTACAAGTTAAATGCGGTTTATTTGCGCCAGAAGTATGAGCTCCATTTACAGTAATTTTTGTTAGTTCTGTTCCTTTTTCCCTAGAAGCCATCTGTAACAAAATAATAAATGTTAATATTCTCTTATATATGTTGACTTTTATATTTTCTGTTCAAAATGATAGGTCGGTGAGAAAAATGTGAAATATCTATAGAAAATTGATGACTGATGATTGAGATTCATTGAGACTGAAGTGCTTTAGAATTTTGCAAAGGAAAACAATTTACTACTTATAATAATAAAGTTGCGTTGTTTGGAGTTTTATTCTTGTTATTTGCTTTGAAAATTGATAGAATGATTTTTATTATCTATCCCCTAGAGTCACTAGTGCGCGACACCAAAGAGACGCGGAAAAAAATGTACTTCATGCAATTACGGCATTCTAAAACAGCGCTATTTTAACTAAATTTTATCAAGAATGTATTGAAGGGAATTCTACAGAGTTCGGCAAAAGGCCGGGGCCGGACAAATATCGAAGAAAATATAAATTTTGTGAAAAATCTCTTTAAACCACAAATTTTACTCCAACTTAAACTATAATTTGAAAATATTTTGAAATTTACAGGGTGTTCCAATAAAGTGTGGAACACCCTATATTTTATTGCGTTTTCTGATTGCCCCTAAAAAATATTCCTTCACAATGGTTCCCTATACCTAAATACAAAGTGTTCCGAGTTGGGCTGACTTTTTGAAAAATGTAAGCATTTCGAAAAAGATTAATCTCATTGATATAACAGATTCCAGCAAATTTTCTCTCACATCTAAATAGTTGGACATTCGTTGAATGTATTCCACGATTGAGTACCAAATATCTCTTTACAGGGTGTTCAGAATTTTCAGTTTCATTATTAGATCATGCAATGTGCAGTATCAAGCTTATTTTAAACAGAACACCCTGTATTTTAATAATTCATCATATTCAAAAAAATGTCGTCTTTCGAATGGTATGTAAGGGTGTGCTATACCTAGGTATTATACTTTTCGTGCAATTTACAATTTTCTTAAATTTAATGCTAAATCAATTTTGAAACATCTGCAATTTTCTATAAATTTCACACTAACGATCTTGGCATAGATGTAAGAAACTAAATAGATCAAGTTTTAAGCCTTCAGAAAATATAGGGTTCTGCTATCCTATACCGAGTGGTTAAAAAGATATAGCCACCCTCACAGAAAAATCACTATCCACTAGTGATGAGCCAAATTGGTATTGGTCTTGCTGTCTTGGTCATGGTCTTTCGAAAAATCAAGACCGAGACCAAAACCATTCTTCGACTCGCAAGACCAAGACAGAATGAACAAGAACAAGACTAATACCAAGACTAAATACGCAAGACTCAACCAAAAATTCTTTTTCACAGTAACTATATGAGATAAAATATTTGTTACAGCGTCAACATATGCTTTTCTCGGTTAAACAACGAATCAGCTCGATGGTTGCTATGTATTAATTCATGGGCATCCATAAGAAATCAATAAAAATAACTTAATAATGAGCTAATAGAATAAAATAAAGTATTTTACAAAATAATGATTGATTTTAAACGATCTATTCACAATCCATCTTTGAATAACAATAAGAAATAATGTCTTAATGAACTTTTTTTAATTCAAAGATAGTAAATTTGGGTTTAAAAATGTTTGTTGCATAAAAATAAAATGTTTACAAAATGTTTTGAAAGATATTCGTTAAGAAATTATGGCAAGACCAGACAGATTTGACCAAGACCAAGACTGAATAAGCAAGACCGAGACTGTTGGAGTCTTGGTCTTGGTCTTGCTTTGCTCATCACTACTATCCACTTAGAGACATTTTATGAAATAGCAAAAAACAAAAAAGTTTCACACAATACGAGTGTTATGTTGAAGATTGGCTTAATTATTATTATTTAGACCATTAAAATACAACATGAATAAAAACGGAACTAACAACTAAAAGTATAATAAACTTTTTGTTAGGTATTTCATAAAAAATCTAAGTGAATAGTGATTTTTTTGTTAGAATGGCTATATCTTTTTTACCACTCTGTATAGGATAGCAAAACCCTATATTTTCTGGAGGCTTAAAACGTGATTGTAGTTTCTTACAACAACTATGCCAAGATCATTAGTTTGAAATTTAGAGAGAATTGCAGATGTTTTAAAATCGACTTAGCGTAAAATTTAAGAAAATTGTAAATTGCACGAAAAGTATAATACCTAGGTATAGGACACCTTTACACTATTCGAAAGACGACATTTTTTGAATATGATGAATCATTAAAATACAGGGTGTTCCATTTAAAATAAGCCTGATACTACACATTGAATGATCTGAAAATTCTGAACACCCTGTAAAGAGATATTTGGTACTCAATAGTGGAATACAATCAACGAATGTCCAACTATTAAGATGTGAGAGAAAACTTGCTAGAATTTGTTATATTAATGAGTTATTTATTTTTTCCGAAATGTACATATATTTTTAAAAAAGTCAGTATAACTTGGAACCCTCTGTATTTAGGTATAAGGAACCACTATGAAAGAGTTTTATATTTTTTTGGGGCAATCAAAAAATGCAATAAAATATAGGGTGTTCCATAAGAAAAAATATAACTTTGATACACCACACTTTATAGGAACACCCTGTATATTTCAAAATATTTTCAAATTGTAGTTTAAGTCGGAGTAAAATTTGTGGTATAAAGAGATTTTCCAAAAAAATTATATTTTCTTCGTTATTTGTCCGGTCCCGGACTTTTGCCGAACTCTGTATAATAAGACTAAAGAAATATTTCCAAAACTGACAATATCAGCCTTACTCAGTGGCGGATTAGGCTTATTGCCGCCCTAGGCCCTGTCTGATACGCCGCCCTTTTAGATCAACAAAATTCTATATAGGTATTTTGATTCAGAATTGTTATTAAAATGTAGCTTTTATTTTTTACACGACTCATAATGAGAAGCATTAGAGAGTGCTCTATTTTTTATTCAAATATAATTATTAAATAATACAATTTTTTTTATTATACTCTAGCTAGCATAAAAAATAATAATAAGCATTTTTTTCAAATTATAATGTATTGCTTAATCTGTAAATCTCTTCTTCCTGGCTTTTGCCCGAGCAAAATCAGCAACTATGTCATCGTAATCAATTTCTTGGACTAGTTGAGCTTCAATAGACAGTAATGCCAAAGCATTAAGTCTGTCTTGGCCCATACTTGCGCGTAAATAAAAATTAACCCTTTTCAAGGTGGAAAAAGATCTTTCTCCTGAACAGTTAGTAGCGGGAATACTCAAAAAAATACGCAGCTATATTACACAGATAACTTTAATATATTATAACATATAGGTATTCACTTCAATTTGATAAAAATTCTTGCCTCAGAATTTCTTAAATATGTTGAAATTTGAAAATATACTTAAACATTTTTCCAGCTATAAAAAATTTTGTTTTTTTTTCGATTAAGATAAAAATTAAATTTTCTTCTTTTCCGACTTATTTTCATTTTTTTAAATTATTTAAAATATGATTTAAATTGCGATATCTTTTAAACGCGTCGCTCAATTTTGATCCGGTTGGCGGCATTCGACACAGGTTTTTAAGCACAAAAAAACATATGTGAAGTTCAAAATCGATTGGTTCAGAAATTTCTAAGTTATTTCAGGAAAACGGAAAAAAAATTTTTTTTTCAATTTTCATTTTTTGAATATCTTTGAAACCGCTCGACCGATTGACTCAAAAAACTAATCAGATCTAAGTCTTGAAAATTTTTGTTTTGAAAATTTTGCCCCCCCACAAATCGTGCCGCACTAGGCCCGGGCCTCATGGGCCTATGCGTTAATCCATCACTGGCCTTACTGTTTAAAAAATGGTTTATAATACTTCATTTAAACTAAATTATAATGGATAAAAGGATTGCAAACCATCTGGTTCACTCGTACTTACAGGGCTAGGAAGAAATATGGAACAAACTGAAGAAACTATTTATGGGTAAGTGTAGATTCTCGCTTAAATACTCATGTTGTGATTAAAAAATAATCTATATTATAGACATAATTATTCACCTGAATTATTATTAAAAAATTATATAAGCTATTTAACAAATAATCTATTTATAATTTTTCGCATATCATGTACTTACATAAATTTGACTTAATAAACTTCTCAAGTGATATTAACCACAAAATTTATTCAGGCTGCATGCTTTCTAACTGACGACGACATATAAGAAAACCAACACCGTTTCTGTAAATATTTTGATTCAAATTATCTCTTGACCCGCTATTAAGAACATTAACACTTTAATAACTTTTACACATTGTTAAGTTTGTAGCATACGATAATTTAATCTTCGTAGTGTAAAATGCATAGGCGACATGAGACATTTCTTTTATAAATCAGTTCAAATATAAACTGGAGGATCTTTAAATAATGTTTTAAACATAGAATACTAATGAATAGTGTTGAAAATAATAACAGACGAAAATAATAAGATTTGTTCCCACAGAAACTCGTTGGAAATTATGAATACCTCGTTTCAACAGCAAATAATCTTACTATTTTATTATACTACTAGGGTTGTGTTCAGTCACGTAGCTATAGCTTTTACATGGGGAGGGTTTTGGTTTTTTTCATCTGATAGGTTTAGGCGCCGCCTAAGGCAAAAAAAATCGAGTGCCACGACCTAAAGCAATTTTTCAAGTTCAAAAAATAATGTTAAATTTTTTTTTCAATTATTTGTTTGACTTGGCTACATCTAAAAGTATTTTTAAACATCGTTGTTTTTCGTTTTGCCCCCTTCTGCTGAAATGGTTGTAACCATATGTATATATATTTTTTAAAGGAGCCTCTTGGGCTTATTGTGGATTCTCCTAAGATTCTGACTACAGCCTATGCATCCAATCCGTTCCCTGTATTAGCTCATACAGATTTTTTACTGGTTGGTTGTAGAAGTCTTCTGGAGTCATTTGGGGTCTTCCATTTAGTTTTTGTCTCCTGTGGTCCAGCGTCTCACAGTTGCATTATGTGCAGAGCTGGTTCAGTGTCCTTTTTGCATCTCCTGCATGTGAGGTCTCCGTTATACAGCCCTATTTTGTTCAGGTGCTTCTTTGTGGGAAAGTGTCCCGTAAGAAGCCTTGTTATGGTGCGTAGTTTGCTCCTGCTCATTGAGAGCAGTTCTTTTCCTACTTTTTCTAATGGTTCTTTTATAAATTTTTCCCATGTGTTTGCCTGGGCGTATTCTTCCAGAGTTTTATGGATTGTTCTTTTACCCACCCTTTTAACCATGACCTAGTGGAGCATCTGCGGATGCTCACAGATGGTTCGGGTCCGTTAATCAGTGTTGACGATTCTGCTCTTGCAAGTTCGTCAGCTTTTTCATTGCCAGTGATTCCTTCGTGACCTGGGACCCACTCCAGTGTTACACTTTTCCGAGTCGCCAGTCTTCTAAGTTCTTCGCCGCATTCCCATACCAGCCGAGATGTTACCTGTATATTAATTTGGGAGCACTTATTTTAAAAATTGATAGATGATTGGAAATTGAAGCTTTTATTAAAACAGAAAATCAATCTCACAAAAGTAAATTTAACCTCTTCAGCTAAATTATTCACAATTGTTGAGGAATTTATTTCTATTGCCAAATCCCGATGAATACTCATATTGCGGCAGTTTGCTAATAAAAAATTATTGTACCTTCATTGTATTTTCTATGGGGAGGGTTTGAACCCCCCTTACCCCCCCTTATATACGTCTCTGGTAGTGTTTTTTTTTTTTCCCTTCGGAGCCGTCCTTTCGCCGGTACCACCTCAGCCTCCTGGGCTTATTGTGGATCTCTCTGGTAGTGTTAAGCAGATATCTGGTTTTTGGTAATTTACAAAAATATATTAGTAGGTGCTTTCTGTGCAAACATTAAGGTACATTTACATTCAATTACGCGCGTGCTTAAGCTTAAAATTTGCTCGCTTGACATATGACGTCTCCATGTATCCTTTTGCTTAAGCAGTGAAATTTTCAATGTAAATGGATACATGGAGACGTCATATGTCAAGCGAGCAAATTTTAAGCTTAAGCACGCGCGTAATTGAATGTAAATGTACCTTTAAGTGGGAATTATAAACTT
The DNA here is from genome assembly GCA_910591695.1 of Galerucella pusilla. NCBI lineage: Eukaryota > Metazoa > Arthropoda > Insecta > Coleoptera > Chrysomelidae > Galerucella > Galerucella pusilla. Next base: position 14,314 of record CAJUYI010005193.1, read on the forward strand.
TACGTTCGCGTTCAGTTCGTCGTTGGCAGTTGGCAGTTCAGTTCAGTTGAAGTTAAACTAATGGGATCACACAATTACGTTTATAAAGTCAGTCCGCGTTCAGTTCGCAGTTTCCATTACGCCCGTCACGCCTGCGTCCGCGTTCGAGATGGCCAAGATTTAAGTTCGCAGTTGGCAGTTCAAGTATAAACCAATCAAAACGAAAGTTTTGCACCACGTGAGAAACGTCATTGTCAGCTGTTTAATGAACTCATCTTTTTCTGTTTTTTTTTCTTAAAAGCAACATATAATGAATATGTTGCAGCCCAAATACACTTGAAATCAAATAAATATTTTAATCCATCTTTATTTTTTACAAACCAAAATATAAATAAAATCAGCTGAGATCTATCAAAATTGTCAAAATAATTTTCAACCAATCAAATCCCTAGCGGCCAACTGAAAGTTGTGAGGTTTATAAACGCAAAAATTTACCAACTGAACTGAACTGCAGAATGGAAACGACACGAACGACGCCAACTGCGAACTGAACGCGAACGTAAAGTTTATATAATTCCGCCTTTAATTTAAAATGTTTTAAAACCGAATAACATTTCAGGAGAAGATCAGGAATTATTTCTAAATGTTTGCAACTTCCAATACAGATACGACACAAACCTTAAGATGAAGTTAGGCATTTTCTAATTATATGTTTTTGAACTAATATATTGGTAAAAGCAAAATTTATAAAATAATCTATTAACCGTAAAAAACAATATAAATCGGAAGTAAATTTAAACAACTCCCAAGTCATTCACTCTATACAACAAATATAAGCATAACCTATACTTCATAACGATTTTAAAAACGAAAACGACATGTAATTATTGTGGTTCTATGTCAACCCTTATGTTATGGCTAACTTCTCTTTTAGGGTATGTACGTCACTGTATGACAGCTAATTTATTGAGGTTATTAGTCGTTTTTTTTAGAATAACTGCAACCGATTGGTTATTATTAGAGAGAATCGCACATGCGCATTATTTAGTTGTTTGAACATCGTTGAAGATTAGTTTGCTCACTGTTGTGGGAACAAAAAATATCTGAGGTATGTTCCAACTGGCATTTAGAAATGTTCTGGAATCGTTCCAAGTACTGTATAGTGCTCAACTCGAATTTGAGATGGACACATCAACTTTATTATCTCTTCCAGAGAGTTTGTGTACAAGTTAGTGTACAGTCCCAACACAAGCAGACCCAAGAACGATACAGTTGAAACGCGAAAGAAATAGGGCATGTCCACGACAGTTGACATTGACAATACTTGGGTGGTAAAACAATAAACAATAGACATGATGAAAAATTATCAAACAACAAACAACTATTAAACCATATTATATATTATTAAATATGCAAGCTCAACAATTCAAATAACTTTAAAAGTACACTGAAGCAAAATCAACTCAAATCAAACACGACCTACCATTATAAATCAGCATAACCTCACTATTAAGTACCACGTGTTCTGAACGCTTTGTTTATTGTTTTACCACCTAAGTCTTGTCAAAATAGTTTGTGACGTCACGTGGACATGCCCTATACAGCACTTGTGCGAACGATACCAAAAACGTTTCCAGTTGGAAAAGCAATATGTTCGATTTTGATAAATTATATTCTGATTTATTCATGAATCCGCTATGTTTACTTATTTATTTTACAAATATAATCTAAGAATTACTCACCCTATTCACATAGTGTATTATTTTTGTTTTTATACCACACAAATGAATATATCATGACTATTTCATTACACAGGTACACAATAAGAATTAACCAGGCGACTATAATACGTATTGGTAAATATTTCCAACATTCACGTCGTTTATTGATAAGGCTAACCTTTATATATACCGGATAGTACTTTATTTACATATTGGGTATTCAAGAAAAAAAATAATGTTTAACCTAGAAAAAATAAAACGATTTAAAAAGAA
>CAJUYI010005194.1:0-16285 GCA_910591695.1 Galerucella pusilla
TTCTAGAGTATGTTTTTGTATCTTTTTATTTATGATGTTGTCGATTACGATCCAAATTCCGTACTATCTGCTTACGTTCACAGTGTTAATATAAAGTTTTATTTTTAGAGTAGAGTCAGCTTTACGTCCACTGCATATTGTTTTCATATATTTTTAAGGACTGGATGTGTTCTGGTCATTTTATGTGGGTGAGTCTTAAGTATGAAGAGCATCAATTATATCAGGCTCATGGCACTAAGATATAAAAAAATATATTAAGTTTTTTCATAGGATTTTGAAAATATACCCATGCATTTTAAGTATCTGTATCTGAAAAGTAGGGAGGGGGAGTGTAGGCTCACAGCACTTAGACCACATGTGACACATTGTACACCCTCCCGAGGAGTTGTCCACCTAGGTCATCGTCCATCCTGTCCTTCCCAGGAAGGTGGACAGGTCACTAGGAGACATTTCTTTTATATCGGCAGGTGTAGGCCAAGACTCACCGAACACACACTTTCTTATTGACGATAACTCCCGACACTCGCATAAGTGTTTCATCTTCCTGTTCACACATCCTGCATAGAGGCGTGTCCACTAGCCCCATAGTATGGAGGTGTTTTCCTGGTTGACAGTGGTCAGTCAAAAATCCTACTGTTAAACGTAGGTTTTTCCTGGTCATCGCATAATATTTTTTCGACGCCAGCTCATGTCACCCAGGATGATCCTGGCAAGACTGCATCCTTGGATTCTATCTCTTAAGAGATTGAGCATGGGTGTAACGTTTGGCTAGTTCCGCAATTGTCGAAGTAGGTAGTCCAGCCGCCTCCCTGGCTAAATAATCGGCAATGCAATAATATTGTTATCTGCCAAGGCGTTAGCTGAATCTTGACGGCACTCTAGTACTAGCCCCGATATAACACGTTGCCTGTTCAAGGCTAATAGGGCTTGTCTACTGTCAAATACCAGTCAGCTCTGTTTGAACCACGCTGGTATTTTTTTTCATTCCCCACTTAATCTTAAGGCTTGGTGCTCTGAAGTAAACTCCACATACTGAGCCTTCTTTCGCTTTTGAGCAATTTAAGTAATAAATCTCATTATAATTCCAAAAAATGAATATCACCTTAGGATCCATATGGGGACTAAATTCAGAGATCGTACAAACGGATCAGAGAAAAGTTGTTGTAGTTGGAGCTATCAAAAAATCAGAGATTTGCATGTCTGTGCATAACGGATGAGATAAGGAGCAGCCCGATTGTGGCAATAGAAGCAATATTCAATATTACGCCCCTTGCGCTGCATACTGATACAGAAGCGAGAACGGCTGCCTATATGCTGGAGTTCAATGGGAATTGGTACCAAGGAACCAACACCTACATCAATTTCAGAATCTTAATTGCAATTGAAAACTAGCTTCTTGAAATGAGAAGTGATAACTTCTTTGAATCTGCATTCACTGATTCTGAAACATTGTTTGAAATTTCAAAAGCTGTGGTTCGTGGTTGTGCTGAATCTATGAATACAGAAATCTCCTGGTCAAAAAGCTCTCTGAGCCGCTGTTAATTGATCACCATGGGATTGGTTCTCACAAACCAAAATTTAAAAAAACTGTACAAGCCGTTTCCAAGATAATGGAGAAGATCCATACTCCCTCGGTATAGTATATGGTATATTATAGTGTATTGAAATGTTCAACTAACACCTAACACCTTTATGTTTTTCTTATTATTTCTTGTATCTAGATACGTGATAATGAACTTTTACGTTTCCCCTCGTGTAAATAACAGGTTATTTGCGGATATGAACACGCCGCTTTGAGACAAGCTGATGTGGAAAAAATAAATGGATTATTTAATCGGGGTTTCCTTGACGATTAACTAAAATCCTCCGAGTGGATGTCAATGATTGCGATTACTTCTATAAATCATTCAGTATTAAAAAAGAATATTTAAATTTCAGGAATGAATGCACAAAGGATATTTGTTTTGGAATCAGTTACAAGTTTTATTGTGATCTGATTTGGAGTGAGGTTTTTGTGGGGACTTTAAAAACTTAAAGATAACTTGGAAGAAAAATGGAGTGAAATTGGAAGAAAAACAAATAGCCGTATTTCGAGAATTTGAATATCACGGTTTGAGAAGAACATTTTGAACTTATATTTTCACATACAGTATGTCGGTAATGTATGGAATAAATCCATTATTTCCAAAATAAACGACCATTTCAATTTTTGAATCGTTGAATCAAACAGTATTAACGTGGTGACGTAATCGACAATTTTTTTAAATGCAACCATGTGTCTTAAGACACCCCATTGGAAGGGTCTTCTAATCGTCTTTACAACGATGTAATTATTTGAATATTTATTGCTACAGGGTCTACCAAAAAAGATGAATCAAATATTAACAATATTACAAAACCATCAAAAACCAAAATTCGAGAGAAATCGTTATAGATGGATCTAAAATAATCACCGTGTGTATGAATTAATCAATTTGTTTTATTTCTACTACTTTTTTTCAGATACAAGATCTTCTAAAATAATCGATTATTTTCGATTATTCGAGTGGTATTCTCACGATTATACAGTGTGACCCATTTTTAATGGAAACACCCCCCTACAATTTGAAGTTGTAAACAGATTCTAATAATTTTTTTTTGAAATGTCAAGTACTAATAGGTCTACCTTGGGACAAAATTTGAAATGTTTATTCCAATTTTCAGGGCATACTACGATATTTTTTCTTAGTCGAAAATCGAGATTTTTTATTAGCGATTTTTTTATTGAGAAAATCACTACGCCACTGTATTCAGAGTACCTCTAAACAGGTGTGACCAAAATTTCATGAGAAAATTTTCATTAATAACAAAGTTATGACAACTCAAAAATTCGAAAACTCACACAGCTAACAGTCACAAAAAACACCCTATATCAACAGATATAGCCATTAGAATATTTTTTATGATTTCAACAATAAAGTGCCGCCAGATGAGAAAAGAAAACTTCCCAAAAAATCAACGTCTGGTGTGGGATATTGAACGAACGTAATATTGGTCCTTTCTTTTTTGAGGAAAATATAATGCGCGGAGGTTTCTAAAATTTTCAAACACATAGTTTTGGGATGCTATTCACGAGCTTCCAATCAATGGACGATCAAATTTAATTGTCCAGTTAGATGGATGCTCAGTTCATTTTGCCAGAGCTGTGAGGCAATGGCTTAACGAACATTTTCCAAACCGATGGATAGGCCGTGGTAGTCCGTTTATAGAGTGGCCACCCAGATCTCCAGACCTCACAGTTTTGGACTTTTTTCTCTGGGGACTTCTCATACAAAAGGTTGACAAAAACCGCTCAAGAGATAGAAATGAACTTTGTGCAAGAATTCGACAGGTATGTGCAGATATTACCCCACAAGAACTAAGGTAATTCCATTATTTTTAATAAAAAAATTTACGCTATCTGTTTTTTTTTTCATCTGGCAGCACCTTATTGTTGAAATCATAAAAAAATATTCTCATGGCTATATCTGTTGATATAGGGTGTTTTTTGTGTCTGTTAGCTGTGTGAGTTTTCGAATTTTTGAGTTGTCATAACTTTGTTATTATTGAATATTTTTCCATGAAATTTTGGTCACACCTGTTTAGAGGTACTCTGAATTCAGAGGCGTAGTGTTTTTCTCAATAAAAAAATCGCTAATAAAAAATCTCGATTTTCGACTAAGAAAAAATATCGTAGCGTGCCCTGAAAATTGGAATAAACATTTCAAATTTTGTCCCAAGATAGACCTTTTAGTACTTGACATTTCAAAAAAAAATTATTAAAATCTGTTTACAACTTCAAATTTTAGGGGGGTGTTTCCATTAAAAATGGGTCACACTGTATAATGAATGGACCGATAATAATAAATCATTGATTTTTTATTAATATTGCACGTAGAGTTATTGTAAGTAATTTGTGAAACATTGTTATCTGTCGATAGCCTGAGCTATATTGGTAGTATACGGCAGCGTGTTCTCTCTCATTTTTTCAACGATGCTGAGAGGATCTCCATTGCTTAGCTTTAGGCATGGCTTGTGTTGAATAATGATCAGTAATTTGAATAACTTCTTGTAATAGTCCAGGAGCCAGTAATCCTGGAAGCTCCGTATAAACTTTTACTTTTCACAGATGAGGAGCGATTGGAATTATTGGCTATTTTTACCACCTTGATACCTTGATATTAATCAAAATACTCTGTGCGCTTAGACATGTCCATTTACTGAGTTGATAAATACCTATTGGACAATTTTTGTGAACTTTTGTACCAAATTTATGTCTTCTTTCCATCCGGATTTGGAATTGAGAATAATCGATTCCTTTTAATATTGTAATGTAGTAGACGCACTAGGCATTTATCATTCTTCGATGTTAACCATTTAGATGCAGCAGTAGGGACTTCTCTGCCCTATGCAGTTTCGGAGAATATGGTGTTGAATTGGTAAATTCACTTCGTTCCAGAGAAATTCCAGAACTTTTTTTGTGAATCATTCGGTAAGTTTACATCATAGTTTACTGGATTCTTTTTCTCTGGAAGCGAGATTGGCTCTATTCTTCAAATGGATCCATTATCCATTGAAATCTTGAAAACAATTTTTCTGCAGTAGCTCCGCTGGAATATTTCAAATCGTTTTCACTATTCCGTCCTCAAAATCGTTACCGTTTGCTGGCTTCATATTGAAATCCCAGTCTTTAAGAGTATCTACCAACGTTCTTCACAGAATGTCGAAAACTGCTTCCAAACGCATTTATGCGTTTTCAGCGTGTTCAGACGCGTTAAAGATCCAATTGATTTGCTTATTTCTAAGCTGGAAGCAATTCCCAAGCAGTTCATTACGATTTTAAGACATTTTCTGACTTCATAAGAAACTTGGAGAGATTGTTAAACACTTTGTTGAACCAACTGAAAAACCGAAGAGATTAAACCACGTCGTCAAGAATTTCATCATAAATTATAAATAATCAATTGAAAATAATTGAAAAACTTTTCCAAAAATATCTCATTTTTTATCGAATGATTTCTGATTCCGACCCGTATAAAATATCGTTTATCTAGAATTTGAGTTAATTCAGTAAATTCTCATACATAAAACACCATTCTAAGGAAAGGATGGAAAGGATAACGAAGATGAAGAAGTTCTCTTCTACAATAGCACATTCGAGGAAAATCATTATAAATGTTTTGAGCATTCCCAGGCGAATTCAAACGAAAATATACAACAATGCTAGAAAGTACACTTTGGGACGTTATCAAAGGCCTGCAGCTTCCTGATAACGCCAATACACTCCAAAATGGAGGATGAATAATAAGAAAACGAGGTGGAGGAGCTTCATTTATAATTCTGTTTCATCTTTTGTTGTACACGGTGCGTCTATCTCTCTCGCAGTAAAGCAGTTTTATATACTCTGGGGGGAATGAAATTTATTACCTCCGGAGCCAGAGTTCTTATTTTATTGTTGCTGATAATGAATAAACTATTCAGTGATTTTTCAGCGTCAATTTTGTAACGTGATCGCTTAATGTTGATTAAACAGGATGACAAAAAGAGCACAAGAGGCTTTAGCATTAAACAAATTATTTATCTCCGGATAATTCCAGAAATAATTGTGTTGATTCAAGTACAGGAAGAAGTGATTTACTTCAATTAGCTATGTCGCGTATACAGTATTTTGGAAAAATAAGTTGACATAGTTGTTTTTAAAAATTGATAAAAGGCTAGATTGTTCTGGACAGCACATGTCATATTCTATTTAGTTCCAATTGTTTACTGCTAAATAACGGATAATAGTTGGATTTCAATTATTTATATAATAATATTGTTTACATACGAAATATAAAAAAGTACAGTGTGTAGATAAAAAAATGTAAGCAAACAAACCAATATCAATGAAGCTGCAAGAAGCTGGATGCTTCTTACAGCTTGGACATGATAAGCTCATCTACATTAATTTAAAACATATTTAGGTTATTATGGTCAGCATCAGTTTTTAGGACATCATCAGGTTATATCAGGGGTCTCGAAACTTTTCAGCATTACGGCCAAACTGATATAGCTAGGGTAAGTTCAGGAGGGCCAACTACACATTTTTCAACATAATATAATATTTTTTCATAGCATCTAGTTCATTTATTGTACCTCTCTCGTGTATTACCTGAAATTATATTCCAATTGTTTTTGGTTGAAGTCATACATATCATGATTATTTCATCTTTTTGCATCTCATATAAAAGAACAACTATTCCTAACCTATTTTCGACTTTTAAGTTGAGTTCCACCTTTTTGTGTAGATTCGTTATAATCAATTTTTATATTCTAACTTTTCAATCATGTTATAATATCTGACTGTAGTTAGTGTTTGTAATGCTATTTGGACTTAATTCTTTTGGAAATAAACTGCTTAACGCTTTCTCTAATAATAAAATCAAGGATGCATCCTTGATAAGCGTAACTTTTCAACACTAACAATATGACGGGGTCTTCTACTATGACTATCAATGAGTATATATCTACTGAAACTACTAAAATGACGACTCCTTTGATAGAAAATATAGCAGACGTAGGGGCAACAGCTTCAACTACTTCCTTTTCTGAGCAAGTACAGTTATCAAATTTATCCAAGCAAGGAATCTCTTTTGTTAACTGTACGCATAATCCAACTTTTATTATCACTTTAAAAAATACTGACTCACAGTTATGAATTTCATATAATAAATAAAAATTTTATTTGAAATAGTACCAACAATTATTATGTAGGATTAAAACAGTGAATAATTTCATATTATAAAATATTTTTTTACTTAGAAAAATATTACCAGCAATTTTTGTGTGGCTCCCGACAACGTTTCCATACACTGTCGATCATCCAGCTCCTTGGACAATCTCCATTCCGCACTGCCATACTAACCTGACTGGACTTAATTGGGATATAAATCGCTATGAAATCGTCACAGAACTCAACAGAACACTGCATGATTACAGCGATTCTAATTTAGTCTACACGGATGCTTCGAAATCACAGGCTGGAGTGGATGCAGCGATAGTGACTCCAACCGAATATTACAGCATAATATTCTCCCCTCTCACTAGCATCTTTACGGCAGCACTATTTGCTATCTTCCACGCTCTCAAATTAATTACTTCCTTTCCAAATTCCATAACCCTAATTTTAACTGATTCCTTAAGTAGTATATATATTCCTTGAAACGTATTTATCCCAAGCACCCAATACTACAATCAATTGAGTCACAGCTTCAAAAAATCCAGAACGACAAGAAATCAGTCGACTTCATATGGATTCCTGCTCACATTGGTATCAGAGGCAACGAAGAAGCGGATTTACGTGCGCGTAATGCGATAGATAATGTTAATGCCGAACTTATACAGGAGTGCGCGATGAGTGACTTGAGAATGCTTATTCGGGAAAAAGTTCGCAACAATTGGCAACAAATCTGGCAGCGATCGCAAGACAAACTTTGCGAAGTTAAGTCAACAGTGACATTGTGGAAGCATCCAATCACTACGCGCAAAGTACAAGTGATTCTTACTGGACTTAGGATAGGGTATTGCAAATTTACTCATTCTTATCTTTTCAATAAAGACAGTGTTCCCCTTTGTAATGTATGTCAATAACATTTAATAGTAAAACACACCGGCTAAAACATAGGCTACCTACAGATTTAAACTTACTCTTAGGTGAAAACTGCCCAGCTGAAAAGCTGATGGGGTTCTTAAAGGACTTTAATCTACTGAACAAAATTTGATATTGTACATTGTTATACACCGCTAATCACCTTGAGTGGAAGCGGATTAGTTTGAATAAAAAAAATTATTGTGTGGTATGAAAAGTTATGTATAAACCAGGCCTCAGCTATCTTCTTTCGGCCTGAAAAATGCCACTTTACCGCCTAGGTATACAATATACTATTTCTAATTTCTGTGGACGAGTCCTTCAATTTCCTCTATGGCATATTATAGGTAGATAATGCCTATACGAATTCAGAAAATTTTACAATACAGTATAAATGTCTCTGAATAGATTTACTGAATCTGCATTGGAGTAGTATGTTTTTATGGAAATTAAATACCGGCCTAAAGCCGTTATGCTTTCTTATGTATACATAAAATATTATTGATAAACCAGCTGTAATTTTTTCATTAATTTTATATATTAGATCGTATCCTCTTGCATGTAAGATAGGTACCTAATATTTATGAAGAAAGCAGAAGATAATTCAAAGATAATATTTTGCAAGCTCCATTAGCATTAATCAATAATTAATAGTGGTTGCGTGTTTTTGTAGCTTCCAGTTAATTAACTACTCGTTTGATTATGTTTTAGTGCGGAAGATTGTCACCCTTAAGCCCATCGGAATGCATTTCGGTGCATTATATTATAATCCCACAATTCAGGTCAAATACTATTTCAACTTGTTAATAACCACTGCAGGATGAGTTATATCATGGACATTTTGAAGATAGCAATATCCAGTTTAAACAGTTGTACAAAAAATTATTGTAGTTATATATTATTGGAAAGGTATTGCACAAAAATATTTATATTCTCAAAAAATTCCAAGAAATATTTCAGATGGAGAAGAGAGAGTTGAGGAGCGACAAAAGGGAAGTGTGATGTAGTGAGCTCTTTGTGAGAAGTTAGTACTACAGAAGGCGGACCAGGCAGCTTCAAAAATCAGGAAAAGTCAAAAGCAGTAGAAGTAACTGGGATTGTAGTGGAGGGGCCAGAAACCAAACACTCTCAAAGTTTGGAAACAACCCTAAGTACATTTCAAGCCCAAATTCACTCCATGAAAAAGTGTTCCTAGTTTATTATTGACAAAGGATGCAGTAGGCAGATGATTATCATAATGTCGGATAGTCAAGCAGCCATTAAAGCACTTAGGGCCAACTGCACCGTTTCTTCTTCTAAGTAATACTTCATTCAATAAGTAAAACTTGTTGTAATTCAACTGCACCGTGTCTCATTTAGCTAAGTCGACTAAAGACAGGATGTGGACAGGCGTACAGGCGTGACAAAATTCTGATGATGCGAATGGCAATTATATAAAAAATATAAAATATAATCAAGTAACTGAAGAGCTGTGTCTCCCAGTGATTTATGACCAGTGTTCATGGATAAAACTATCGATCTTTTAATACGGAACTTTTTTAAAAATTTATATTCGGATAGGGTGTTATAAAAACCTTGTCTGGGAATTATAATTCTGAGAACACCAATGTCAATTAATTCCATTCCGTTAAGGATATCAAAGAGCTCTATATCCATTATTAATTCTATTTTGTTCAATTTTATGAACTGACCTCTCTATATTTTGATAATTTTGTCTGCCAAGTGCCAAGACATAACCTTACTTTCACATAAGTAGGACTTAAGTAGAACCTACACTTCGATTTACGTTAAGAACGACTTACGATGCGGTGCAATCACACATATTTCCTAAGTCCTACTTAAATGCTTAAGTAGCAGCGGTGCAGTTGGCCCTGATCTCTCGTCTAATAAGTTCCAAAGTGGCGTGAGAATGAGTAATCCTACTATGGATTCCGGGATACACTGGAATAAAAGGAAATGAAATAGCAGATGAACTAACAAGGCGGAGGACAGAAGCACCTTTTTGGAGACCGAAGCCCCTTTGCGTTATCAGCTCTAATGTAATATTGGATGAAATAGGTAAGAATATTTGACCATTGGAACAATATAGTAGGACTTATACAATCAAAGATTCTTCTGCGTGACTACAACCTGTTAAGATCAAATGAATGCATAAGTCAAAGTAAATTTGTACTGAGAGTTTTAACAGGGATCCTAACGGGACATTGTCGCCTTAATGGGTACCTGGAGAAGCTTAAAATAGTGGAGGAAGAAGAATGTAGATTGTGTGGCATGTGGCATCCACATACTTGCACAGAAATTCAGAGTCCTAAAGGTAGTCGTTCAATAGTCGCTGCAGAGACATGCTGCAGCTGCAGGCCGCCGAGGCAAAAGGCAGAGACACTACTGTTCTAATGAATTCTAATGATACACCGTTGGAAGCACGCTGCAGCAGCAACTAGCTTACTAGGTGTCTCGCCCTGTCTCTGCTGCTTGGGCGCGCATCTGCGTCCGGACCAGTGTGGAGGCACGCAATGCAGCAATCGTTGTGTATTGTTGTGTTATTATCAAACAATACGTAAAATAGTGAACAATGGATAAAATAGCGCTATAGCAATCAAAGTCGTCACTATTTTCAGGGGAAGAAGATGATCTACTTATAGATTGAGTTGAGCAAAACCCAATTTTATACGATCTTGAAGTAATAAAGAGTTTTTCTTCAGTTGTGATTTTCGTTCTCAATTTTTTGGCTGCATGTCTTTTTCAATTAAACTTAAAACAAAATAAAATTGTGTTTTATTCAGTCTGCAATATTTTCTTAATAAATCTTCATCGCCTTATAGGTGCTGTAAAATTAACAGTTTAAAATAACCTTCTGAATTTCGTTTTTTAAATAAGGAGTGTATTGGCTCTCTTACTTTTCCTATATAAATGGTATAATATTAAATGCTGATTTTTCTTTAATAAAATTCGTTTGATAATTCTTTTCTTATTGGCAGACATTCTACATCCTTCTTCCTTAACAGCAAAAGAAGTACTGATCTGTTATTCTGTCGCATGCTACGAACGAGCCCTCCAGGTTTCTTCTGTCCTATCTCGGTCGCTTGCTTCTTGCCTCGGCCGCCTGCAGCTGCAGCATGTCTCTGCAGCAACTATCGAACGACTACCTTAAGGCACAGAGCCTACATTTCTGAATAAAAGAGGGACATTTACCTAAGTTGAAGCCTAAAGATATCTTGAAATTCCTCCGGACATAAGACTAAAGGAGCAGAAAAATAGATCTTTTAGATCTCAGTGTTACCTTTAAACTAGCCCTGATCTTCGGTAAACAACAGTCGAGTATCAATAAAATTAATCTTCAGATAATTCTTGTAGTTTTTGAACTTCATGCGTTTGGTTATAATTTCTTACCTAAAGTTTGAACTTCATCAGCTGCACCTATCGGTCCACCAGACTATAGTTATCAAATTAAATTCCCGCATGTCAATACAAATCTTCCAGTCTTGTTCGATTTCTAATTAATTGTCTTGTGAAAAATCAGCCGTTTCCGTTGAAAATAGTTTAGTTTCTTTCAAACTTCAAATATCTCCAGTTGACACAGAAATTGATTGATAAATAGAAAAGCGCAACAAAGTATAGAGTAGCGTTGCAGCTGTCGACACAAATGTGAGTTAAAATGTCGTGTTTCTGTTAACTTTGTAGGTGTGTAACAGAAATAAAAGATAGACCACCGAGCGTCAATTCGACCTCAACACCAACCGACTAAAACGGAATTCAGTTTACTCATGTGAACAAAGCTAATTCAAATTCGCTAATCGTTTTTGTATTCTCTTTTGTGTTGCAGTCTGGTCACTTGGATACATATTGGACGTTTTGTTGAGTTTTGCATAATCTCCTGTTTGTTTGTTTTAACTCCTAAATGTAACTTTGTTTATTTACACTAACAGAAAAAACTGACGGTATTATGTTAAGCATCTTTTATTGGTCGTTTAGAAAAATGTAAGTCACCGTTGTCAATACTATTGTTTTCAAATACAAAAATATTATTTTTGAATAGACAATGGATTACACATAAAACTGAAGTGAACATATATTATCTACATACATACACAGGAAGAGTGAAACAATATTATCAATTTTTGATGTTTCCCAAGTAGGTAACAATTTATGCTGATTATTGGTTGAAAAGGCGATTAAGCGGTTTATTGTTCAGTCTAAAGCTGAATATCGGTATCAAATTGTTAAGCTCTTATTCACCCAAAAGCGGAGAATTTAAACATCTATTACTGGACATTATGGCTACCAGTCATGACTGAAGAACAGCTTCTTCAGCTTGTAACATGTCTATCGACCTGTTCCGATTTGACGAAATAATTTCGATTTTACCGCTTGCCGTCATAGTAACCACTTCCAATATAGTTCTGTGATCTAAATTTCTCTTATCGTTGACCGTTACGACAATAATTGACATATGATGTCAACGCTCGATTCTAGGAGGTGGTTTTCACTCTTTTTCGTTACCGACCCTTGAGTAGCAAGGACGTATCTTTTTACCGTCTCTTAAATTTAATTGTTTTACCTTAAATTGCTGTGGTAAGTCCAAAATTATAATTTATAATTATCAAGCTTTTTCTAAAGTAGTGGCTGATATAATTTTTTTGTGCATTTATTTTTTTTACAGAGATAGACGAATATACACATACCACGTGGTCAACCACATTTCTTCACATTTCTGTACATTACTTTTAAACTAAATCTTTTATCGTAAATAACTGTTACCTTTTTTAATGCAAACATTTGCTAGATTCTCTGTTGTAGAATACCTAATTATTTTCAAAGATATATAACATTTGCATTTTAACCTTTTCAAATATTCTCTTATCATAAAAACCTGCCAGTGCCGGCTTCACATTTCATTTAACATTTTATTCTTTTAGAAATGGTTTATTCATAACTTTTTACTATAATTAATACTTAAGGTCATTAGTACTTTTTTAATTTGGCTGATAATTTTTACTGTTTTAAATGGGACATATATGTTGGAAAGCTTTCAGTAAATTTAAATTTCATTATTTCAAACAACTGCCTTCCTTTTTTACCTGAAAAGCTAAACCAACATTATGTGCCCCATTACATTCAAGTTCCTATATATCCCTAATCCACCTGAACTTCTAGGTAAGCACAGCTGCCAGGTTACACCTGCTAAATACCGTTACTGCCAGGTTACCCCTGCCAAGTTACCCCTGCCAGGATATCCCTGCCAGGTTACCTGCAAAATACCGTTACTGTCAGGATACCCCTGCCAGGTTACCGCCAGAATACCGTTACCGCCAGTTATATTTCAACTTCAGAACCTTTCAACTACAACTTCAGAACCTTCCAACTACAACTTCAGAACCTTTCAACTTCAACTTCAGGACCTTTTCACTTCAACTTCAGAAGCTTTCAACTTCAACTTCAGGACCTTTCCGCTTCAACTTCAGGACTTCTCCACTACAACTTCAGGACAAAAGCTAAGTACCTTACAGAAGTGCAGGTTAATTTTTTCACTTTCCTTTGTTACTTCCTGAGGCGGAATAAATTTAATATTTAAACTTCTTTTTTTATTTCTTCTATACCCGGCTGTAAGAGCTATAGGGACCGTGTCCGGGTTTATGTAAGTTTGTAACTTTTTTTTTTTTTTTAACTTTAACTTTTCAATTCAATTCTACAAGGTGTTTCTACCTTTTTCACCTTAGTTTCTTTTTTTCTTAAACTTAAATTATCTTTTTTCGTCGACGTCTAAAAGGTAGTGGCGCCCTATGTTCTTATAGTCTGTCAACCCTCTGGCATACCGAGTGTGGCATCAACATGGAGTCGATCCACCCTTGAGAGAGTGTCTAGCCGGGATCTGTCTCTTAAGGAGAGAACGAGTGTTACAAGCTCTTATTCAGTCGTTGTATCTCTGCCTTTATGCAGATTGTGTAGTGTAGTGTAGCTGACTTAAATTGTTGAGAAAGCTTCTATGCAGCTCTTGTTCAGTTCACCTCACCTTCGAAGCAAAAACAAATTAATATGCATTATACATTTTCTTATTTCTGAATTTTATATTATTTATTCATCTCAACTTGGTACCTAAGTTACATGCCATTATAATTGAATTTACAAATATTTTTGCATACCTTTTCTTCCTTCCTTCGGTGGGGATTGAACCTGGGACCCGTGGATTATCATTTAACAATCGATTCATATTTAGCCTCTGCGCCAAACGAACACATGCTAAATGTTTGCGAATAATGGTATTTGAAAATCTACATGATACATGATTCAGAAATTTCTGCAGTTATGTGTTTATTGAAACAAACTTACCAACTGAAGAACAACTTTGAATTTAATATTTAAAAAATATAATAGACGTGATGAAGAGCCCCCATTATGTTATGCCAAGTTCCACTGCCACATAAACATATTTATATCATGTATTAGAAGTACCCGAATGTTCAATTAAAGTTGATTGAACCCGATGATGAACGGCCACCAGCAGAACCAAGCAACATTATAAGAGCAACTGATGTCTTCATAAATTCACCAGAACCTGATGAACTGCCACAAGCATCAACAAGCAACATTATAAATGCAAATGATGTAATGAATGCAAGCTTTATAAATTTTCCAGTCAAGTGACATGATCGAAAACATAGGTAACCTGAAAATTGCTGAATGATATACACGACTTCCAGCATAAATTCTCATTTCAGTGAATATCAAATGGCTGAAGTAGTATATATTCAAGTACTTATCTATTTTTTGTTCACACACTACGTATATATCTGAACAATATTTTCAAAATGGGCTGAACTAGAGCTCCTCCAGTCTGCGTTAATAAAAGCTGAATAGTGGCTCTCAACTTGACTGAAGAAGGGTTTATTCAGTGCATACTAAGCTGACTATGAATAGCTGAGCTACAGCTGTTCAAATTTCTGTAAAAGCGCTTAACCAGCTCATGTTCAGCCATTTTAGAATAACTGATCAATGAAATATTTGTTGAGTGGTAAAACGATTTTCCAGCCTGTATTCAGCTAGTAATAAATAGCTGAACAACATCGGATTAAGTAAGCTGAAGAAATGCTTATTCGACCCAAGTTCAGCTACATAAGCATATTGCTAAAAAATATCTTCTAAGTTGGATGAAGAGGCACTTATTCAGTATGTAGTTCAGCTTTAAGGATGCTGCTGTATAATGGCATCTATATTGTCTGATTCGGCGCTTATTGAACTCATTATTCAAGATAGTAGCTTAATCAGTCTTTAACACCATCAATAAACTACTAATCAGCCTATTGTCTGAGCAAGCTCAATAAATCAGCGTTCATTGTTACTTGGGTTGCTTCGACCATATAACACTGGATATTCCATTTGTAAAATCGTCCCCCTTCCTCTCACTTCCTGCTTCCTGCTTATTAAAATTAATTCTACCTCATGATGGTGCCAATTAATAACTGAGTCTTCATTGTTGTAAACATTTTGTATCCACGTTTTGGTTGTACTATTTACAACTCCTTCTTTTACTCTCTATTTTTGGTGTTGGTTTGTTTATATGATAGGTTAACAGGTATTTTTGAAGTAGATTGGTCCATTATAGGAGGAAAGACAAACAAGAAAGTTTCTATAGAACACTAACCTGATAATTTTTCCGTGTTTTCAGTCTCTAGGAAAGCTGGACCATCAAATTCAGGAGATTTCTCCAAACTAATCCCATCAGCTTGATCCACTTTAAGGCTGATATCGCATGAATTGTTGTACTCGAGACACATTATTGAAATTATTGATGTAAATTCATATTCAGCTACCTGGAAAGATAAAACAAGTCTATTTTGAGAACTACCCCAAATTTTGCAAACTAGATTTATATATTTCATGGACTTCAGGTGCCGTTGTGTACTGTATCGACCTTATTCACTATTTTTATCAATTATTTCTACCAATACCTCGAGGAAAAATACTTTCCAGTGTTTTTCTTTGTTAAACATTGTTACTATGAAAAATTTGTCCCGTAATAAAAATCCATTCAATCCATATCTCAAAATATAAAAGGCATCAATTGCGACTGAAGAATAACTCCAAGAATACGAGAAGAGGCAATTCTAATATTTTCTTTACACTTTTATTTTCACCAGTCTGAGTCGTGCTGTTGGAAAGATAAAATAGGATTACTTTTTCCAATATATCAAAAGCTTCTGATGAATTGTACCAAATGGTTCCTATGATTAAAGTAATAAGGGAAAAAGGGCATTTCGTTCGGGCGAATCCGCAAAAGGATGAATGTTACCCATAATGTCGCTTATAATATAGAGAAGGAAGTAAAAGGGAACAAATCGGAAACTGTTATATCCACTGACAATATTTCAAGCTTTAGAGAGTGGTCGTGGTATTGGTTTCCGCTAAGCCAATATTTCTTGTGTGTGAACTACTTGCTTGTTTCTAAAAAATGTTAGGTTAGGTTGGATGTATTACATTTCAAAGAGACTAAATAGAAATTCATGAATGAAAACAAAATCATAATGAAATTTTTATACCAGTCATCATTGTTGCTATGGTAACCAGCAAACTATCTGAACATTGACCATTGAAAGTCCAAATAAGTGAACATAAAAAATATATCAAAGATAGGGAGTTCTTCAA
>CAJUYI010005195.1:0-16284 GCA_910591695.1 Galerucella pusilla
TCTTGTTGTTTTAATTTTAACTAAGTATTATATTCCAACCAAGTTGAGTGCTATTTTCATTATTTATTCAGATTGATAAACAAAATCCATGCTTGTTTTTTTCTTGTTAATAATATATATTTCCAAATAAAATCTAATTATTGTAATATTTCTACATCAAGTTTTACTTACATTACAGTACATTATTATGGTATTTTTTGATAACAAACCTTCTGTTGACTTTTAGTTCGTGCTCAAATGTGAATAGAGAATAATTTTAACATACAGTACCTTTTTTGTACATATTTATATAATCCAATTTGACATGAATTTTGATCACAATAATGTGACATTTGGGAACAACTTTCGCCATAGCCTCTGTGGCCAATGATGATTCAAATTCTAGACTGGGGCATTGATCCCTCATTGGACACGACACCTGCGAGCAATATAATACACATAGATTCAAAAGTTTTGCATCACCTTCTTCGGATGCGGAGGAATTTTTTTGCGCTAACAATTTTTTGTTGGCTTGTTTATCAATATTTCACATTTCAATATGTTCCATATTTTTTGCAATATACAGATGTTTACAGTTTTTTTTGTAAGATAACATTTTTAGTGCGATCATTTTAACATTCAAGGCATTTGATTTTTACGATTTTAAGTGCAAACATGAATCGTCAAGTCATAAGTGAGATTGACCGTGCAAGAATAGTGGCTTTAGTTGGAGAAGGTCATTCTCTAAGGTTCGTGGCAAACAGAGTTGGCGTTTGGCAAAGTGATGTTTCTCGTTTATGGAACCGGTATCTCCAGAACAATTCTCTTCGTGATAGACCTAGAAGCGGTAGAAGGCGTGTTACTAATCAGTGGCAGAACCGCTATATCCACTTAACTATCCGAAGAAACCCGACTATGGCAATACTAGCACTCCAAAGAGATATACACATGCGTTGGGAGTTCAAGTATCGATCTCGACATTACGAAGACGAATACTTGCGACAGGTTTTGAAGTGTCGCCGACCAATAAGAGTGCCCAAACTACAACCTGAGCACAGAGTTCGCCGACTACAGTGGGCTCAAGAACACGCGGTCTTGCCTGAAGAATTTTGGAATTCGGTGTTTTTTTCCGACGAGACATGGCTGGTATCATGTTAAATGATCGCACAGAATTAATTCATGTGGAGGGATCGATGACTGGTGATAGGTATCTCAGTGAGATTCTACATCCTCACGTGAGACTATGGCGCGGGCAGCTGTTGGCAATTCCTTCGTTTTTATGGACGATAACGCCCGACCTCATCGGACCAGAGCTGTAAATGAGTATCTTGAAACTGAAGGGATCAATCGTTTGAACTGGCCCGCCCTATCTCCTGACATGAATCCCATAGAACATGTTTGGGACATGCTTGCCAGGGTAGTGGCAGCACGCAGAAATCCACCCAGGAGTATACAAGAGCTTGTTAATGCGGCCCAAGAAGAATGGCGAAATATTCCTTAACAGAATATCAATAATTTGGTAAACAGCATGGTCAGGCGACTTCAAGCTTGCATAAATTCTAGAGGGGGGAATACTCTTTATCAAAAGTTCTCATGCAGGTTCTCACTTAACCTTTTCTTTAAGAAGAATCAATTTGTATTTGATTTATTTAATTTCCAAGAATACTTTTTATGTTTAAATCAAGTTTATTATTGGATAATAAAAATTTTTGACATATATACACGTTTTTTTTTATTGAAACTAATTATTTGATTAATCTCTGATCCATTTATAATGAACACATTTTTTTTTTCGGAGATTTAGGGTGATGCAAAACTTTTGAATCTATGCTTATGTCACATAATCGTCAATTAGTTCGAAAAGTCTGAACACGACCCTTTCGGAACACCCTCTTAATCTAGTAACTTTTAGTGGTGTAAGTGAGGTTTCTCGAAATGCTCCTCCTAGTTTAAAAACAAGGTATAGGCTACAGACATAAAATTACATCTTGTAATCGTAGTTTCCGTTCGACAGGAGAGTTTTTGAACACCCTATTATCTGCAATCACCATTTGATTAGAGATATTTTTTGTCAAACAATAATTCATGCATTTATAACCATCAATTATAACAATTTTACGTCTACAGCATTTCAAGTTGGAATTTAAATGGAATAATGTATGCTGCTAATTTGATTCTCATTAAGTATACACACATATATATACCGAAAGCCACGATGTTACCCTATGTAACCGCCATTTTAGCAGGGGTATGCCTAAAATCATCAGCGCAAAACACTGTTATCTCCGCGTAAATGAATAAATTGACCTTAATTGGTTGCAGGTATAATTCAGAGACGGCTGTGCTCCACAATTGTCTGGTAACACGTTTCCATTGTAAAGGAAAGTGTAGGGAAAGTTCTTTCAAATAAAATAAACCACTGACTTATCGAAAAATCAGCTGGTAGGTATTTATTGGGTAAATGAATGAAATATAATTAGCTGAACGCCATTTCTACGATCTGTATGATCTTTTGATCACTTAATATTTGTCTAGTGTCGTAAAAATGATTAATCCGACTAATATTGCACAACCCGAATATCAAAATCATCCGATTATTTACAATATCACCATAAATTCTGCCTAAAGAGGTGCTTAGAATGGGTATTTATCATGTATCATCTGTGAATCTACAGCATCGTAAATGTTCCATTCTCTAACGTCAGTTATTAATGGCAGCGTAAATCATATACTTGGTGAACGTATCAATATACACTATTAATTCGATTAATAAGATAACTGATTGTGTGACGTCTGACAAACAATTTTTTGTTAGGCAAGTAAGGACGGGCGAAATTAATGAAGTGAAGTTGCAGCACAGCTAGCTAAAGAAGGCTCTAAAGGAGCCTTCACAGGTCCGGAACCGTTTTGTGGGATCCCAAGGGATAACATAAGAGGGGAAGTCGGAAACTGGCTAGTTAAGGAACACCAACGCAAATGGAGGCTGACACAAAGACACCTCCATACTAAGACTCTACTGAATAAGTTGGATAAGGAACTCTCTTCCAGGCTGTTGAAATTGGGTAAGAGAGATTTGAAGACAGTTACCGACCTGGTGACTGGAAACTGTACCTTAGGAAGCATCTGCACAGGATGGGCAAAGTAAGTGAACCTATGTGCAGGAAATTTGAACTTTACGATGAAACACTTACTTATATTCTCTGCTTCTGTGAGTACTTACAAGGACTCAGACAGCACTTTGGAGTGGAAGTAACGCAACCATCACAATTACTGAAGATTCCTCCATGTAAACTGTTGGCTTTTATAGAAGACACGAAGCTTCTGGAATGGAAGTGTGTAGATAACATAGGTAATAGTACAAAGATTCAGTCCCTGAGCTGTTGAGCCCAGCCCAAACATATGAATGATTGAATGAATCCAAAACAGAAAGCAATATAAGTGAAAAATTGTATATTATAAAATTATAAAAATCTCCATTAAAGGAGTCCAGACGTATCAATTCCAACTGTTATGAAATTTTGTTTTGTTACAGGTACAGCATATCCTCGTCACTCAAAAGCAACCCCAACTTCCACATAGCTTGGTTGCTGATATGGGTGATTGTCGTCAAGTGGACAGTTTTCTGTAATATGTAAGATGTACGTATAAAAATACTTTAATTTAAGCGAAAAGTTTGTGATGAGTGTGTTAAAGTTAAATAGTAGAACAGATGGTGCTTTCGAGATGTTCGATCTTAGTAAATATCGGGTGAAGAATTATTGATAAATATCAAGTATATCATTGAATTTGAATGTATACACTGTAATCAACTTTGTACACTAATTTCTACTTACTCATGTGCAATTTCAATAATTTCTTTCAATAGAACGTGTATGAAATTTATCATTATATTGAATATTTTTCAAAATTAAACTTTGTCGAATATTCCATGTTATTGTGGATATAAAAATACATGTTTCTATTACCTTTTTCCAATACGTATTGGTTTGATATGATGAAGTGTATCAAGAAAAATTCAAAAAATGTCAAGGTTTTTCTCAAATTAAACATTCTGAAAGTTATCATAAATGTGGAAAGTTTCTTTTATTGCTTTCTCTCAATGTTTTATGTGAGTTTTAATGGAAAAAATCAGTGGAGCTCTTTTGTAAATTGATAGTATTCTCATGTAATCAACAAAAACTCAAGACATTTATAAATTTTTGGAATTGGATTGAGACATGAAAAAATGTTGAAAATATACTTCGGCAAGTTTATCTGAAGCCGTGAAAGGAATGCAGTCGAAAACATTCGATATTGCCACGTTTATCTATGAAAAAGCTAAAGTGCTAAGTATGTATTATTTTTTCAATTCATGAATATTGAAAGATAAGCACTTTTCCAAATTTGTTATGGGGTTCTTCAAGCTCTGGCAGTGTTGTACGTAAACCATAATTACCACACCCTCCGAATTACATAATTGGTGATTTTTATCGAAAGGCCTGGCCAGCTGACTTCTTATTGGCAAGCGCAAGTGTTCCTCCCCCTTACTTCCTCAATTGACTGATATTGATTTATCCAGTGGCGTTGGTATTGTCAGTGACCTTTGTTTTTCCAGTTTTACTTGGTAAAATAGGTACCGTACGCCATTTGTACGTTTATGACAGATACCGCCATGTTTCCTCGCCTCTTACCGATGCCCCGTGGGTTCAGATAAGCTTGCCAAACTATAATGACACACAGATTCTAAATAGCTGTCAGACAAAGCTACACACACATTTTCCACAAATTTGACCAATCTGTGTTTGCAGAAAACTTATTATAAACTGAATTATTTAAATATTGTTCATAAAATTGCATATCACACTTAGATATTTTGCTATTACTTCAAGTTTCAAATCGGAAACAAGTAATTCCTCAAGGTATTGCAAAGTCTGCGAAATTGGCGCACTAGAAAATAAAGAACTAATATCAAACGAGATTAAAATTTTGCCATCCTGAGTTACGGTATCGATTCCAGTGGCGTTTCATTTCAAACTGAACATTCCACCAAAAATTAATTTAAAAAGGATTCTAGAGAGTTTTAATTCCTAAACACAAGCAGTGTAGAGTGTTTAGTATAAGTAAGGCTTGTTTTCAGAGTACATTGTGTAATATTTGACCACTAAGGTCAAAATAAATTGAATGCTTTGAATTTCTATTGAGTTCAAATTATTATAAATCCCAACATTGCACCAACCTTGACTATGCTGTTATTCTAGGCTTCCTTTGGTCTGTTTCTGACTCTTCCAAAGATAACCTTTGCCTCCCATTACAGAAAAAGTATCAAACAAAAATGGCAAAGCGTTAAATTTTACATCTTAATAATCCTTTTAATATTTCCCCAAATAAAATAAGGGTGGCTAAAAGTTGAGGGTGGTTTTTAAATTTCCCATTTGGGGAAAAATGATACGGGCCATTTTGGTGTGAAATTTGAAGCTACAATTTCCACAGATCCGTCATCTGATGTCCAACTGTTAATCGTATCGCATGAATGGAAACTCCAATTTCATTTGCTTGGAAACAATCGTTTAAGTATCAAAAATAGTGACATATCACTCTTAAACTTTAACATTTTTCAGTTTTTGTTGAAGCTAATTTTACACTATGATTACTGAAACTTGAAGTAGGGTGGAATGAATAGTTCTTCAAGATTAATAATAATTCAGCTACAATAGAATTATGAATAAAATGCTAAATAGCTACTAATAGTTAACGAGCAGCTACCGGAGACATTGAATCCTCGGATAATATCCTTTATTCCTGTTCCTATTCGCTAAGGGGGTGTCGAGGCAATATTTTATGTAAATGCAACATCTGTTCATCTGTCTAATCTTAACAACGCTGAGAGAAAGGTACTAAATACATAATTTTCGTTAATGAATGTTAACTGTTAAGACGGTAGTATAGGAAATTAAAAGTCTTTGCTCATTTCGATATAATTAAATATACATGACTAGGTTTCATTCACGAGAATAAAATAAAAACAGTGGGATTGCAATTTACCGTTGTGTACGATAATTCATTTGTAGAGAGCGTGAGTGTTTGCATATATTTTTTCGAGTATTTCAGAGGACACAAAAAAAATTAACTTGATGGGATAGGAATTTACCAAAATATTTGTGTTAGGAAATCGCCAGCTTCCGTCCTTGCATGGGTCACACTGGGCTGATTGCCAGCCAGGGTTTGAGAAAGCTCCTACTGTTAAGCACGGGTCACATTAGGCTGGCAGTAGCACCAGCAAACAGCGGCTAGCAAACCGGTCACATTCGGCTACTCGCGTGGTTCTAGTTCCAGTCAGCATGTCGTCTGTGGGTCTACGTAAACAAGTAATTAGACGGTTATTAAGAATGTGTGTGACGGCTCTTAGTTTGGAAATGCTGAACCGCAAGAAGAGACAATGGTGGTGTAGGCATTGGATACAAAGGAGGAAAGAATTAGGAGCATCCTCAGGACTTTCAGATTAGTTGAAAAAAAAGGACCCAGAAACTTACAGAAATGTTTCACGAACGTCAGTTCCTAAATTCCAAGAATTGCTGGAGTTAGTTGAACCGTTAATTAAAAAACAAGATACTATATTTAGACAGTTTATTTCGTGTAAAATCAAGTTGGAAATAACCTCGAGATACCTTGCAAATGGAGATAGCTTTAGATCTCTGGCTTTGCCGCATAATACGATCCGACGATGGAGTGCGACTCAGGTGGTCAGACTGCGCTGCTAGCTGGCATCAGCGAGCGCGAGTGACCACGTGACCTTTTAGGTGCCGCTGCCTGCTACCAAAAGTTGAACATGTCCAACTTCATCAGCCGCTGGCAAATACTCGTCGGCTGGTCGTGTCAGCTGTTAATTTTGTGGTCACACCAAGCTTTTAGTAGCGGTTTCCTTAATTCGCGGCTGACCCGTGCTTTACTTGCGTGCTGAACTGAACAACTGTGAGCTAGTGAGGCACAATGTGCAGTATTGCCACCCGCTGCTTGCTGGTGTTACCTCCAGCCGCTGATCCGAAGCAGCTGGCAATTGGTCTAGTGTGACCAGTGTGACCACTTCTTTAGACAAGCATAGCCTTCATTTATGGAGATGTAATAAGCATACTTTATTTATTCGTTTTAGAACATTGGAAAAGTGATAAATAGGTATTTTCCATCTATTTTTAGGAGTTTTAGATTTTAAGATCCAATAAGTGAAGTTAGGCCTAGATTTGAGATTTGGCATGTGAAGTTAGGCATAAATTGCGGAATAAGTAGCTCAGAAATATAAGTACGACATTGGAGAGTGAAAATATATCAACTATATCATACTGATATTAAGTTATTAATACTTCGATATTATAGATACCCATTTTGAAAACTTTCCATTGTATTTCAAATTTCACGACGTAATCACAGATTATTAAAATTTTAATTCAACTTACAAGAGAAATTAGAAAAGTTTACATTGTCTCATATTATTATTATTGGTGAAAATATAAAAATGAATTGTTGAGGGAACAGAAGAGTGAGCTAGTAAAGTCTGGAAACTTTGGATGGGGATAAAGAAAACATTATGAATATTATGGAATTATAAGATTGTTTTCTATACCCCTATGATACGTTCATGCTTCTGTAAATTGATTTACATGCTGAAATAATGGGAAATCAAATTTACAAAACGACCTATTTCAACACAAAAACAAATTATTCAGGTATTTACAGAGTTGACGACCTCACTGTATACAAGCAGATACATTAAACAATGTGATTGTTAACGTAATAATCCATCTGCTAAATCCAAATCAATAAACAGATATAATAATAAAAAAGCATGCTATCGACATTCATTAATCCTCCATGTTTCAACCGAATATATTTTTATTATCTGTTTTCCAGACGGAACTTCACGACTTTCATTTTCCAAATTTTTATTACAGAAGTTCATTAGTAGTTCAACTAATTGTATTTAAGTATATACTCTTATTGTTCCCAAGTAAAATTAGATGTTATGAGATGGTTACTGGCCTATTCCACTGCGACCTTTTCAAATTCATCGCGGTCCTCTTTATCTATATTACTTTCCCCAGCTCGACTCTCTTAATAAAGTCCCCCAACTTTGGTACTGAATCTTCCAAATAGTTAATAGTTATTTGTCAGTGGCTTTTTGTCGCCCAGTGAAAAGAGCCACACATTTGACAGAATAGCGCACTTGTGCGCCAATTTTTCATTTAAAGACAGATTCTGCACATGCCTTCGTCTGTCAATCTCATCAGCTCAAAGTGCTCATTCAACTTGCTTTCCCAGCTAGCAGAAACCGAAATTTCAATAGTGTTTCTGTCTTTATCCATTAATTCTGCCATAAATACTGTAGAAAATAATGGTTATTGCTTGTCTTTTAAATTTGTCTACCACTCCAAGGATTTCTGCTCTATTTTCTTTTCTATAACCCTTTTTGTTGTCGCTCCAGCAACGCCGCTATAAACCTCCGTTCCCCTGGTCATGATCCACCTGTATAATGGAAACTAAAGCTCAAGGGATTCGATTTTTCATATGTTTTCTTACTTGTCACGATTTATCAATATGACAGCAAGGTGCATTCATGCAACAAACCTCGAATGTCTCGATCTCCTCTAGGATATTTTATTAAAACTTCGATCCATATATTTGGAAACATCTTTGATTATTTACAATTGAAAATTGTATCCATCTCAACTTTAAATTACACCCAAAAAAAGGTTCAGAAAACGTCAGTTTTTCTAGACCCAAACATTTTGCAGTGTCAATATTGAATGGAAAGAGGAATCGACCAATGTTACTTCTTTCCATTTATCAGACTCCTCATTAGCAATTTATTTAAGAGATAAAGGATATTTTTCGATATTTTTTCGACTTTTGTCACTTTAACACCAATGTTGACAAATCGGTGCCTAACTGCATCTTTTCTGATGTAATATGAAGAATAATGACTTCCGCTTCATAGTAGAAGTTGAAGTACCAAAAAGCTAAGCTTACCTGGGGAAGCCATATTATTCATGATGGTTAACTCATCACCCAAAGGCCAACCATTTTTGTGGCTATACTGAAAATATACTGGTATAGGCTGCTGCTGAGCGAGACAAGGATGAGAAGAATAAAGAAAGTGTCTATTTCAAAGATTTAGAAGCAGTAAGTGAAACTGTTAGAAGCTTGAGGCTGCAATTATTAGAATCGGATTTAAATCACCTTGAATCACAGTGGGAGTTATATCAGGGTGAGAAAGGAAGGAGTTTTACCGGTAAACTCAATTATATCATACTTATAGCGCAGTGATCCGCCCAACTACAGTAAGAAGCCGGAAATTAATTTGTGATCCGCGAGAGAGGAATACAAAAAAAAGCTGATAATTGGGCGCTTTGGGACTCTCGTCTCTTGGACCGTTAAGATTTGGTGCTAATGAAGTGTAGCTACTGGAGAGTTTGAGATAAACATGCGAGAAAGAAATATTAAAACAATGTGGGTCGAGAAGTAGGATGTAGTGGTGTATTTATGCGCAATAAAACCTCACACATCAGACACAGGTTATCCCTTGTCTATTGAAATACTTGAAATATGCAAACATTTATGCTCTAACCATTACTATAGATTCATGGAATCATCCGCGTTTTAAAAGATTTATTGCACTCCAACTAACCAAATTATTGTACTCTAATTATGGTGTATATCTAGATACCAAAATTGTCAACAAATTAAATGAAATTAAGTTTTTTAAATAATTGTAACTTCACAAATATTTGAGTTTTTGTATATTATGTGCAACTTCCAAGCATCTTGTTCTTCATTGGAAAATAAAAACGAGGAGAGCCTGATTTTAAATGGAAAAGCATTAGTGAGGTTGACGTATTCAAGAGTAAAAAATTTTGATGGTGTCATCTTTACTTGTTTCACTAATTACATCTTTAAACAGTGTCTCTAATACTAGCGTTTAATATAACACAAATATCTTGTTAAATTTTACATACCAAAACTCACATATCATGAGATCTCCAGGCGATAAAATGGGGGGACAGCTGGCACCAATTTTTAAGTAGATATTTGAGGCAAGCTGACGACTCTAGTGTTTGGATTTGGTAGGAGAAGTATAGGGAGAGTTTCCTGCTTGTCGCAAATGCCTAACCAAAAAATCGGTGTCAGCTGGGTCTGGAACTAAAATGTTGTTGGGCTAACCGAAAACACAAAAGGAACACATAACTGAGTACACTTTTATTTTTCAATTATATAACACAAAAAACACATATATTGTACGAGTTGTAAAACTTATGAAGCGTCTGGAGGTAGCATGGAGGTTGATTTTTTTGTTTTTCAATATTTTTGTACAAAATGGATTCCATGTGTATTTCTATACTAAAGGTTATTATGTTCAAAGGTAAATATTGTACAGAGTGCCAAATAGGAGGGGAATGATAATCCATGTCAGCCAAATTTGCACAAGTATTAGTCAATATAAAAATCGTGTTCCAAAATGTTTCTACTCTTCAAAGGCAGCACCACCTGAACAAATGAATGACTGAGGCAGTGCGTAAGTAAATTTAGGAGGTTTTGAATATAAAAAGAGGTATAACAACAAAAAGAAAGTGCGAGTCTGATCCAGGTCACAATACTCAAACATTTAAAATTTTTTTGAAAAGTCAACGGCTTAGGAAGAAGCATGTTGTTGAGAATAATGAAAATACTTTCAGTTGTGCTATTAATTGAATCACATCATATATTATTATTAGAAGTGTACCTTTTTTTACAGTATGTCATTTGTCACAAATTATTATAACATGGAAAGTATAAAATGGAGATGAAGAGTGCGTGTGTGAACTTTAATAGGTCATACTTTATTTAAATAAAGATAAAATCTGCCCTAGAGGCAGAAACATCCTTTATCCCTTTTAAAATTACTCTTACTGCGACACCGACGAAACGGTTAACCAACCCCATTGTCCCTAATTACATATGCCTTCAATTCGCACATACACATCCACTGCGAAAAGCGCAAAAAACTTTTTACCAGAGGTGAGCACCGTCACAACTCACGGGACCCATACATATATTCGTTGTATACGAAGGAAGAGTTGTTCCATGTACTCCGTAAAGGTTTTTGTCATATATTTTGATATAATATAGCTCGCGTGGATACCCGAGAGATATTATTAGTCCGGTAGTCTGCGTCTCTTGGGGCTCTGGGACCCAACTTGACATTTCGGCGTGTATACGAGACAACAGTAAACAGAGATAGGGCTATATTTATATTTACGACACTTAAAAAACGCCGATTGAGGTATAAGTAGTCACTTGTCCGGAGCTATCCCTAAAATTATTAAGTCACGTGGAAAAAGAGAGGTTGCATTGAAATATACTCAACCATCGAAGAAAAGGAGCATTTGTTCGAATTAGTTTTCACTTTGCCCCGATCTTTAACCTAACTTTAATCATATTTTAGCACCAGTTTAATATCAAACGGTCACTTTTCGCGATTTGAAATCCTCTTTTGTACACAATAACCTCCAAAATCCGA
This sequence comes from Galerucella pusilla, assembly GCA_910591695.1. NCBI lineage: Eukaryota > Metazoa > Arthropoda > Insecta > Coleoptera > Chrysomelidae > Galerucella > Galerucella pusilla. The sequence continues at coordinate 11,504 of CAJUYI010005195.1, forward strand.
ATGAATAAACCTGGAGATTATAAAAGCATATTGAGATTATCTTGTGTCTTTTATGAATTAGGAATAAGGTAAAATACTTCAGCCTAGCTGGTGAATACTGTTTGTCAAAGAAACGTTATGCCCTCTGGTATTTATTTACGACGTCTACAAATAATAACAGAACGGAATAAAAAAATATCAGTTTGTTGGTTGCTTCAAATATCCCAAATATAGAGCGAATTCTGCAAGTAACTGTTAAATTTCAAACAATGGTTAAAAATTTGACAGTTCGCTAGCTCTGACAGGTGAATTCTGTAGTTGCTTTAATGATATTTGAGTTTATATACACCTACTTTCACCTCACATAACCTCACTTAATCTTGAAAGTGAGACAAATAGAATACAGTAGAAGGAAAAATAAATCTTGGTTTTGATGAAAAACAATATTTTCTGCTAGGACAATACTCGAAAATATAATATGTGGTTCTGGTTGACGGATAGATACCATATCTCAATGCAAATAAATCCAAAAATCCTCACTACATATGTTGCTTTCGTTTATTTGGGCTTCAAGCACTTGTGCGTGACGCCTCAGTCGTCACGACTTTTGAGCAAATCGAACACGATTTCTTAGATTCCTCAAAACCACTTGACATGTGCCAATGCCAATGAATTTTCTGTGTTGTTAGAAGAACAGTTTCCAATTATAATGTTTTTGATAATAAAATTTTGCATATTTAGATATTTTTAGTAAGGTTTAAATCGTATTAAATCGTAATCGGCACAATCTTAACCTTTAAATAAACGTCAAACTGGACAAACGTCAAATATTTAATGTCCGTGGCTTGAAGCTCATACTTCTCGGTATGTGCTTGAGGGGCAAGGTAAGACTAGGCGTCACGCCCGGTAATAAACGAACGGAATTCAGTCACTACGAGCTGCAACTAACAGCCAAAAAGTAAATAATCGAAAACGCTTTTAGAGGGCATGTTCACCAACTGTTAAGTTGACACTCATGACAGTCGCCATGAGGATAAGCAATTATTTGGAAAAACTGCAGAGTTGTAATTTAGTTGTTTTATATCAATTTATTGATCCTTTCCAAAATAAACAGTCGGATGATTAGAATTCGGATCAAATTCGGAAATAATAACCATTTTTTTGACACTCTGTACAAACTAATATTGAAAAGGTCGAAAGGTTATTACAATTATTCATGAATACGCCACTAAACAAATTTCAGAGCTCGCTTGCTGAAGAAAATGAAATATAATGGAACATTAAATACAAACAAGTGTAGATTTTAATCCACTTTCTCCCGTTGTATTAAAATAATACCTCAACATTATCTAGAAATTTTTACTGGTTTTCAATTTTCAATTTATATCACTGGACTGCCTCGATGCGTTAAAATAAATCAAATCGCCAAGACATTTGGTCGAGTTCATTTCAACCTAGAGCTAGGTACTTTTCTTAACAGAATCCAGTAGGTGTGCTTGCAGTGGAACCTCCAGGGTTATGCAACCAGTTTCCATGTTAGATCAACTGGCTTTAAATATTATCCCTATTCCATTGAGAGGATTTCAGATAACGTTCTAAGCCATCCATCCTTCTAAGCCATCCTGATTTGTAAGTTATAAACAGTTGAATTGCAAATATTCTTCCCAACCTCTTTGTTTTTTCTTTGTTAATCATTTGAAATAATTTCTTGGTAAACTCCTCACTTCAGAGAGTGAGATCAATGCTACTTCAAAACTATATTTCTGGAGGTTCTATGGTGTCCATAAGGGAAACATGATCGTGTACAGCTGAGTCCAGTATGTGTCTAACGGATGAAAATACTGCTCAAATTGTTAGACTCCGTTTTACGTAAGAAGAACCCGCGCGAAGTTTGCCAACTGTCTTGCGCAGAGACCAAAATCGGTTTTGCCAACAGCTATTTTATTATTGACAATTGAGGTTGGGTTTGAAGCAATAATTCACTGTCGAATATTTTTGAATATTTTAACTCTTTCTTCACCAACGCCTATTAAATGTGACAGGAGCAAAAGTGCCACTGTTCCCACTGTCGTATATCTGTATCTGTAAGATTTTGAAGGGTGGGTGACCCCACAGCACTTAGGCCACAATTGGCCCATTGTGAATCCTTCTGAGGTTCAGACTTCCTTCTAGCTCGTCATCCAGCCTACTTGTTTGAAGTAGGCGATAACGTCGCCGGAAGTGTTAGCCTGTACTCGCCGAATACAGAAAACCTAAATCGGGAGAGTGTCGGACATTGACATTCACAAAAAATGTGTTTAACAGTCTCATCTTCCTGTTCACATCCTCTACAAAGTGAAGTGTCAGACAGACCCAGTCTGTAGAGGTGTTTTCGTATATGGCAGTGACCGGTGAGAATACCCGTGGCTGTCCGAAGGTTCTGTCTGTTCATAGTCACGTATTTTTTGGCTACTTTCCTGTCCGGATACTGCAGCAGTTCCCTGGTAAGCCTGCAACCTTCTACATCGTCCCATCTACCCCTAAACTTTTCAAGGGAGTGTTCTTTTATTGGGTCAATCATAGCCGATGCCGACAAGACGCGATACTAGAACCACAGCACCAAGCTTTAAACTGAGCTAGCACTATAGCAGTGTGAATTAAATACTTGTGAGAGTTACAATAACATTGTTTGAGAAGTAAAAATAGCGTCTGGCAAAAGGAAACGTGTTGCGGAAAATGAAAATAATGTGTGTGGCCTTACAAGGATTGAATATTTATTACGTTCAAGAGGTCATTTTTATTTGCCTAAAAGAGTTCCGGCAGTGGGTCCCATGGCACTTCAAAAACCTTGAGTTAAGAAGCTCGTTTATCTGCTATAAAACTTGTTGGTGTTGAAGGAAAAATTATCCACAGTCAAAGCCGACTGATTCTAATTTTGTGTTAACCTACAAAATGTGAAAACGTACCGCTACTGATTTTAAGTAAATTTTACGACATGGCGCTGGTGTTGACAATAAGTTCGCGCATACGACTGCAAGTTTAAGTGGGTTCTTCTTACGTGAAACGGAGTCTACGACGTTAACTGTTGAAACGATCGCAATTCGCTGTGACAATCAAAATAAAGGACAGAAATTGTCTTTCGATAGGTTATACAGATGGAATAATTTTGAACACAAATTATCAAAGTTTCACTTGTGGAATTGGAAATCTACTCAATAGTTTCTAGCACATATGTCATGGGTATGGAAGAAAGTATAAATTCAAGAAAAAGTATGCGAGTATTAATAATGAGTAAATGTTTGTTTTTATTTTAACGAATTTTGAGGCAGTCCCTTATTAGTTTCCACGTACAAATTTAACATCAAACGACACAAAAAATCAGCTGCAAACATGTTTTTAATGTATTTATTTATAGTTAGAATAGCAGGCGAACAAAAGTTTCCGCTGCTTTTAAATTTATAATGTAAAAGCATGTGCCACTAACTCTTTTCAACAATGAATATTAACTGAACTTTTATAACTGGTTTATGTATAAATTCGTACAAAAGAGGTGAACAATAATAGCAATATTATTATTTTCTAGTTACAATACGCTGACTTCCCACAAAAAGCTGTTGAATATATTTTACACAAACATGTCTGTGATTTGATAATTTTTTTATTATTCACAGTTTAAATTATAATTATTACGAAACTGTTTTATTTCGTAGACTCTAACAAGTTGTAGCGTATAGGCAATAAAATAATTTACGTTTTATATAAATATTGTATAAGTGTCATCAACTAAAACCTATTTTCATTATATAATTCCACTCAGTGTTATGAAAATGTAAATAATAATAAATGCACTTTGATATTTGACTAATCATTATGATGAATGGCAGTTTTATTTGAATAACAATGTTTAATATTTCGATATTCGTAATTTTCTCTGCTTCTTTGTGATATATTTTGATAATAATATGTCCCGGAAACGTTTTGGTTGATTCGTATATATATTGAAATATATTTGTGAAAATTGGAGTGGAATAGTATATATTCAGTACTCCAAAAAATTGCACAAAATCGAGGGAATAATTTCTAAAATTGTACACAATTAGTGGTGAGCAAAATTGGTCTTGTTCTTGCTGTCTTGGTCTTGGTCTTGCGAAAGAGCAAGACCAAGACCGAGATCAACACCATTCTTCGACTCGCAAGACCAAGACCAAGACAGAATGAACAAGAACAAGACTAATACCAAGACAGACTATGCAAGACCAAGACTAAATACGCAGGACTCAACCAAAAATTATTTTTCACACACACACTTTTTTTAATTCAAAGATAGTAAATTTAGGTTTAAAAATGTTTGTTGCATAAAAATAAAATGTTTACAAAATGTTTTGAAAGATGTTCGTTAAGAAATTGTGGCAAGACCAAGACTAAAACCCAGACCAAACAAAATACAGCAAGACCAAGACCAAGATCGAGACCAGACAGATTTGAGCAAGACCAAGACCGAGACTGTTCGAGTCTTGGTCTTGGTCTTGGTCTTGGTCTTGGTCTTGGTCTTGCTTTGCTCATCACTATACATAATTTATTCTTAATTAGAGTGTATTGCTACCAATGGAACAGAGTAGATTGTATTATAGAGTCTACCTTTCAAAATTATTTCAAAAAACTACTCCAATTTCGAGTGATCTATGTTGTGCTTGCAAGTTGTGTCGCAAGCCCCATCGGAAAACCACAAAGATAGCTCAACTGGTTACTTCACAGGCACAGTGTATTATTGTGGATGGATTTTTGGTTATAAGTAGAATATAATTATAAATTCCATTGGAAGA
>CAJUYI010005196.1:0-16281 GCA_910591695.1 Galerucella pusilla
AAATTAATTCCTTATAAGCAATGTGTTTTCAATCATTTATGTAGAACGGAAATATCATTTCCTTACAGTAAGGAAATGACATTTCCTTACAGTAAGGAAGTCCTGACTTTTTCTTCAAGAAATTTTGACAGGAATGACAGGAATGTCAAAATTTCCTAGCGATTTGCGGAAAAATATATTTTAAACTGATCGAGAAGTATAAATATTACTTTTGACATTTCGTTCATTTCGAAGAAATTTAAATTATTTTATTCGGAATTTATTTCAATACGATCGCGCAAAAAATGGTGTAGGTAAGCAAGTCGAACGTTAAGGGTAATTACAACGTTTGCATGTAGATTCCTCTCGTTAAATTGGACAAAATGATATAGCACATTTACTTTTCGAAATACAGGGTGTTGAAATTTTTATAACTTGAATGTTTTAATTTAAAGTTGGATGGATAAATTGATTTGACATTTGGCAGCTTGTTTTTAAATGTAAATGGGCATATTTTGATGGAAATAGTAGTTTGTGCAACTAGTGTGGATATGATGGCCGCACGAGGGCGAAGTTCAAGTGCGTTCAAGTGCGATATGGACAATCCACACGAGTCGAACAGCATATTTTTTCTACGACCCACTTAAGAAAAAATCTAAAGAAAATAAAAATTTCTATAAACTGTAATATAACTTCAAATTAAAAATTTAACAATTCAATTTTATGTTTCCACTGATTTTTTTGTGGTAAACGTACAGTTCTTGAATGTCCAATTTGTATAATGCTACGGTTTCCCTTTTTAAATATACGATGCTGTTATAAGTAGATTCCCTCATGAAGGGTACCGTACCATTATCTATAATAATGAATATTCTGCTAAATATTTCAAACGTCTACTTGTTGTCGTTATTAATATCAAGCAGAATAATTATTCAAAAATAAAATTAACAATAAAAAAAAACTTTTTCACGGGAAATCGAACCCGGGTCTACCGCGTGAGAATCTGGTGTGCTTACTACTCGACCACCGAAGAATATGCAAATTGTTTATCTATAACGTCGTCAGATGTATTACATAATTTTTGCTTAAAAGGAGCTAAAGTTCCTACCGTGTTTCCCGCGACACGTTCTACCCTTTTTTTCACCATAACGGTTGTCATATTGTGTTGTTATTTGACAACTAGACGTAGTGGTCAGAAGTGTATAGGTATATGGAGTGATTCCAAAAAAAATGCAATATGAACTTACTTGGTCGTCGGCGCCTTCTTTATCTTTGGTAGTAAACAATGAATAATCGCCTAGGTTGCCATCGCTATGACCATATTCTAAAAGAGTTATCTGAAGTTGAGACGCAGTATCGCTAGGTGCCACATTTTTTTTCTTATAATAGCGATGGGGTCGATAAACTTCAGACACTAAGCGCATATTATTTAGCAAATTTTGTCGCTTCTGCTCGTTTTTGTCTGGTGTATAAAATTTTTTAGAAAACTGATCAATGGCACATGTTCTAACAAAAGCAGCCACTTCTTGACGACATTCTAAGGATCTTTTCACCAACCACTAAAAAAATCATTTTAAAAATTATGGGTGGTACTCCAATTACCTATAATTACTTGAATAACTGGAAAAATATGAATAAAATCCAAGCCTTGAATTTGATGAGGTTCTATAGTACGGGGACATTTAATTTTTGGTAGAACTGCAACAATTTTTTCTGTTAACGATCTGAAATTGAAAAAAATTAAAACTAATGAATATCTTAGTGTTATCAAGAATTGCAAAAAAGCATGCGGAGTTCAAAGCTTTTGTCAACATTTCTAGATATTTGTCACCGTCATCTGTTGAAAAATTCATTTAAATTGAATTAGTCGACTGAAAAACGGAGGAAAAAGTCGCTTCCTTCTCGATTTTTTTTAGGTACAACCACCTGTGGTCTTCACAAAATGATAGAGTAGGTCCCTGGCCATCTGAAATCGGAATTACAACATTTTTGGAACTTTAGGTCTTTACGTCAGGTTAGGTTTGAGCGACCCACGGTTTGTAGATATGATACGGTTGCCTCGTAACTTTTAACCAATCAGCCAGTCACAGCCAGTCGTGACGTCACAAGTATGCTGTTGGCAAATTCCGAGCATCTCAAGGGTAATGAAAATAATGTTTTTAATAATTACAGGGAAAGTTTATTAAAATCGAGACTAAGGACAATGTGATAACTAAAAGTATATTTTCCATTAAAATATTAAAACTCAAACGAAGGCGGTAATACGATGAATGTTTATTTGTACCTATATTTAAGTTATTTTGGGTCTTAAATAAGACAAAGTATTACGACTAAATATATTTATATCAAAATACAAACACAACAAAGAAAAAATGGTTTAAAATTAATCAACACAACTAAGTAATAATTGAATTGTATTTATATTATTTATACAGAACAATAATAATAGAATAATCGATTGTTACAGTTTTTTTCATTTTTTTATTAAATCTTCTAGCTTCATCGGTGTCACGCTTTCTTTTTTTCAATAACTGTTCTTCAGATTTCTTTGAATTAAGGTATTTGATCCTGATAAATACTCTCTGTCGAACAAATGAATAAATTAATTTTTTGGCAATAAGTGGGGTTCTTTTTTACTTATAAAATTACTAGTACGTTTCAAAATTTTTGTTTTAATTTTAAATTGATCTTTATGTACTTTAACGAACCACTTATCCAAACGTTCAACATCACTTTGCCAAGAAGATGAGGGCTCAGTTAAGCCACCAAACGAAAGGCTTTGTACCCATGATGGCATTGCATAAGAATGAAGGTTTTTGGACTCATTCTTATACGTGTAGGTACCAAGTTCTGGAAATTCCTTACTGTGTTTTCTAGCCAGATATCCAGCTATATATATCAAACCATCTTTTTCACAAATTTGTTTGGTGGACGTAACAGAAGAAGTTGTACTTGAAATTTCACTCATCGCTTCTTCATCGCTAGTATCTTTTGGTACAATTTTTTTCAAAGAATCAATACTAGCTTGTTTGAGGGCATTAGCAAGTATAAACTCTCATTTCTACAATAGATTATCAAAAAAGCATTTAAAATTATAGAGTAAATTTTTTTTATTGTTACCTGACTCTCCGCAATGAAAGAAATATAGTACTCAGTTGAATTAAATAGTCTATAGATATACTAATAAAGTTTATAAATAAAAACAACACGAAAACTCCGAAAACTTCAATTTAAATCACAATAATCAACACTCAACACACAAACTCAACAGTCGCTACAACAAAGTTAAACGTAACGTAACGCCTAATTTGGTATACTGTGGCCTAATGGTCAGCCTCTAGCATACTGGTGACGTAGCCTGTGACGTATTACTCGCGATGTTGCCGGCAAAGTGAGGCAACCGTATTATATCTACAAACCGTGTGAGCGACCGGGGGTCGCGACGCAAAAGATCTGACCGTTACGTTATGTTACGTTGCTTCGTTATGTGCCTTGCTTGCGTGCATGTGCTCTCTCCTGAGTCTCTCTCTCGTTTACGAAGCAGCGATTCATATGCTTCGGCCGGGAATCAAACCCGGGCCGCCCGCGTAGAAGGCGAGCATTCTACCACTGAACCAGCAATGCTATTTTAAAATTCTATGCAAAGCTGGTATTCGCAGTGCTGGTGATCTACTTGAATTTGTTCGGATGCATTTTTACTATTATTTCCATAATTTTTTTTGCGCGATTGATCTTTTTTGTTTATTTACTGCATCGGTTGTCAGGACGGTAGGTTGTGTTTACTGGTTTCCAAGTTTAACACGTCGGTAAGTGATTTACTCACCGTTCAGACGTCGAAAAGTAATAAATAACATAAAAACAATTTCACCAAAATGAAAAATATATTTTAAACTGATCGAGAAGTATAAATATTACTTTTGACATTTCGTTCATTTCGAAGAAATTTAAATTATTTTATTCGGAATTTATTTTCGATACGATCGCGCAAAAAATGATGTAGGTAAGCATCTCGAACGTTAAGGGTAATTTCAACGTTTGCATGTAGATTCCTCTCGTGAAATTGGACAAAATGATATGAGGATTCTGTATCTGTATCTGTAAGAATTTGAAGGGTGGGTGACCCCCACGGCACTTAGGCCACAATTGGCCCATTGTGCATCCTTCCGAGGTTCAGACTTCCTTCTGGCTCGTCATCCAGCCTACTTGTTTGAAGTAGGCGATAACGTCGCCGGAAGTAAGCTCCCTCATGTTGGCTTGTGTTAGCCTGTACTCGCCGAATACGGAAAACCTAAATTGAGAGAGTGTCGGACATTCACAAAGAATGTGTTCGACAGTCTCATCTTCCTGTTCACATCCTCTACAGAGTGAAGTGTCAGACAGACCCAGTCTGTAGAGGTGTTTTCGTAGGTGGCAGTGACCGGTCAGAATACCCGTGGCTGTCCGAAGGTTCTGTCTGTTCATAGTCACGTATTTTTTGGCTACTTTGCTGTCCGGGTACTGCAGCAGTTCCTTGGCAAGCCTGCAACCTTCTGCATCATCCCATCTACCCTTAAACTTATCAAGGGAGTGTTCCTTTATTAGGTCAATCATAGCCGACGTCCCAAGAGTTTTTGGGAGGCTGCTTTCCTGGCTAGTGAGTCGGCAATGTGGTTACCTTTCGATTTACTGTGCCCCTTGATCCAGCCTAGAGTGACTTCGTTGCTACAGGCTTCGATCAGGGACAGGTGACACTCTAGTACTAGGCCTGATGTGATACGTGGTCTGTTCAGGGCTAGTAGTGCTTGTCTACTATCCGTGAGGATGTGAATTTTATTACCTGTGTTTCTTTTGGTAATCTCTTTTGCGGCGATGTAGATAGCAGTGAGCTCTGTTTGAGCAACGCTGACATTACGGCCCATCGCCCATTTGATGTTTAGGTTCAGAGATCTGGAGTAAATTCCACATCCTGAGCCCATATTGGTTTTAGAGCCATCCGTGAAGATGCGGAGTGCGCCTTCTTCTGATGTGTCTTGTGTGTTGTATTTGATGATTACCTTGTAGGGCCTGTGGAAGGCATATTGTGGTGAGATTGCGTCCGTATTTGCCTGCAGCAGTGGGACCTCATTGGTGCCTCACGCCATAGGTTACGTCTCAATCTACCAGACCCTACGTCAGGTTGTATACCGGTAGAGCGTAAGCGTGTCATGGTCATCAAAATAACCTCCCTGATGTGTATGTCAAGGGGAGTGAGACCAAGGATCACCTCCATCGCTCTGGTTGGTGTGGTCTCATGCCTCCTGTTGTGTTGAGGCATGCTGTTCTTTGAATTTTATCCAGTTTACGGACGACTGTCAGGATATGATATGACTGATATGACTGATATGAGGATTAAGGGATCTAGCACATTTACTTTTCGAAATACAGGGTGTTGAAATTTTTATAACTTGAATGTTTTAATTTAAAGTTGGATGGATACATTAATTTGACATTTGGCAGCTTGTTTTTAAATTTAAATGGGCATATTTTGATGGAAATAGTAGTTTGTGCAACTAGTGAGGATGTGATGGCCGCACGATGGCGAAGTTTGAGCACGACGCCGTAGGCGGAGTGCTCAATCGTTCTAGTGCGATATGGACAATCCACACGAGTCGAACAGCATATTTTTTCTACGACCCACTTAAGAAAAAATCTAAAGAAAATAAAAATTTCTATAAACTGTAATATAACTTCAAATTTTAAATTTAACAATTCAATTTTATGTTTCCACTAATTTTTTTGTGGTAAACGTACAGTTCTTGAATGTCCAATTTGTATAATGCTACGGTTTCCCTTTTTAAATATACGATGCTGTTATAAGTAGATGTTACCATTCGGACTCCCTCATGAAGGGTACCGTACCATTATCTATAATAATGTATATTCTGCTGAGTATTTCAAACGTCTACCTGTTGACGTTATTAATATCAAGCAGAATAATTATTTAAAATAAAATTAACAATTGAAGAAAACTTCTTCACGGGGATACGAACCCGGGTCTACCGCGTGAGAATCTGGTTTGCTTACTACTCGACCACCGAGGCATATACAAATTGTTTATCTATAACCAGATGTATTACATAATTTGATAAAATCTGAGTATTTGTTGTTAATTTGTACGGATTATTTCATATAATATTTTGGCATTTTCGCCACTCGTGCGTAAAAGTATAACTTCACGCACTTGTATCATAAATAACTATTGTCCGAATCAACTAAATGATAAGATTTTTATTTATAATTAATACTACTGTATATTTTTGTTAAATGAAGTTTCATCCAGAGTAAAATAAATTCTTATATTAATATGTGTATTTATTTATTGATTCAAAACATTTTTGCTCAAAAGGAACTAAAGTTCCTACCGTGTGTCCCGCGACACGTTCTACCTTTTTTAATAGGGCCAACACTTTTTATTGCGAAATTTGTCAGAAATCTGTCAAAATTATGTTTCATTACCTTTTCACACATACCTCACGATATCTCCGGAACTAAACAAGATATTTTCAACCTTTTTTTTTAATCGGTAGAAAAAACATAAGCGAAGATTACTGCGTTAGTTTCCTTAGTATATAAAACCTAGTTTTTTTGTAAAATTAGAGAAAGCTGTAATCCCTACTTTTTTTGCAGCACTATTTTCAGTGATCGAGAAACTTTTTTATTTTCCAAAATTTTCACTAAACTATGCGTACCAAATGAAGCTAAAGCTTCAAGGAAGTTTTTGAAACAAGAATCACTATTCTAGGTATCAGTTTTTGAGCAATAAATACGCAAACTTGAAATTTTCTACAGCCGCGTTTAATTATTGTGCTTTCTAACGAGCAGACATCTCTCTGATTCCCGCATACGCATAATGCGACATGTCTATTCCTGAAAAAGTTAGCCGATAACTTGATTCAGTTACTAACATTCTTTGTTTTAACTGCGATTAGGTAGATATTATTTTGGATGTGTGTATGTGCCTATTGAGATTTTTTGTGAAAAGACAAACTTGTGACGCAAAATCCGAGATTGAAAGGATTGAACAATTATATGTGCTGCAGAAAAAAGGAGACACTTGTGCTCAAAAGATTCGCATCAAAAGGAAGGGAGGGTTGAAGGGAGAGAGATCATCCGAAAGTGGTATGAAAATGGAGTTCGACTTTTTTAAACATAACTATCCATTTTTTTATTAAACCAGAATGAATTTAAGAAAATTAAAAGTGCATTTGAACTTATTTTTCAACGACCTTTCTAAATCTGTTGTTATTTTTTGTGAACGCTATTTGGTAAAAGAGTTAGCTTGCGTTTGACAGTTTTGTACAGGAATCCACTATGTTGCATCTTATAAATAACACAGTGTAAGTACCTATAATGTTTGTGTATGACCAAGTGCTGGGTCATAACATTCAGCTGTTTCAACTCTCATAAAGTTTTCCTCTAGGTGCTTACTTTAGTAGGTACTACTGCCACCATTTCCTTTCTTGTTACATTTAGCTTGTATTAAGAAATTTCACATGCAATATTAATCAATTACTTATGTGAAAAAGTTTCAATCTTACATTTTTTGTCCAATGCTCAAGTTTTCCCTAAACAGCAAATCAATGTCCAAATCTACATTGCAAGATTCAATACACCATATCATACCACCAACAACTTTATCAAAAGCTGAAAGACCTTTAATTCTAGCTCTAAAATAACCAGCAGCAACCAAAATGTCGATGATTTCTTGAAGTTTTATGGACTGCTCCTCATCCTCTCTTACTTCAATCTAAAAAAATTATTATGCAATGCTGAAATAGTAGGTATATGAAAAGCATTTATGGATATGTAATGAACAATACTTTTCATTATACCTTTCTGAAAACAGAAACATTGACTGAAAACTTTCATTTTCTTTAATTGTCATACAACTTTTTATCATTGAGAATCTAATCCATAAAGTTGGGCCTTGCAAAATAGTTCAAACTCCTTATTCTCATTATCTCCGACATGACTTTGTGAGCAGTAATTGTGCACTTATTTTTGCTCCTCAACAATATTTGTTCTTCAGGAGAAATCATTTTAATAATGTAAAACAATAATAATTCAAAACACTGACATCTGCTGTCATAATACAATTGTTGTTTAGTGTTCATAAGGAAAATAAACAGTAAAGATTGCAATGGAAAAGGTCATTTTCAGATAGGGGCCAAAAATTGTTCAAAAACTAATTCAACTTGACAACGGTAGCTGAAACCATGCTGGAATGCTACCAAAATGTAGTAATAAAAAATATAAAAGCATAGTATTGTGGTTTAATTCCTAAAAAATAAGGAAAAAAAAGTAATGCCACGAAGAATATACAGAAGATATCCTAAATAGGTTTTCAGTAAGGTATAATGCAAATATGATTTTTTATGATGTTCTAGTGTAATCCTTCAATTGTGATTAAATTTTTTGACAAATGCAAGCTGTAAGTTTGTATAAATCAGTTTAATACTCATTGTCAATGATTTATGTAATTTTATTTCGTAGAGGGATGACTTTAATAATAAAAGTAATAATCCAGCAGAATAATTAGTAATTGTATTTTTATCTATAAATATAAAAATCTAAATTTCATAAGTGATCATACTTGTTTTATTTTGTTTACATTGCTGTAATAAATTGGTTTTAAAATTATTGTGTGCACTTTTCAATAAGTACAACAATACTGCACTATCCATTTACAGACTGAATGGTTACCACAGCTCTTATACTCAATACTTTGATCACTACTTGATTTGTCAAAGCACTTTTCTAATTTCATGTTTATGATTTATGGTAGAAATACCTTAGTTACTTGATTGGAATTGATAAAGTTTATAGTTTATATTGGTACAAACCTCAACTTGAGAATCATCTCTGGTTAATAATTTTCTGGCATTTTTGAATTTCTTATAAACTTCAGGATTAATACTGGATGTCATTGCAAATATTCATTTAATGAATCGATAGGGAAATCATTTGCTTATATTTTAAAATTTATACAAAAACAAAATTTTTTACACTATCCTTGACTTTGACAAATTGTATTGTTGTGACTTTTCGTCTATGTTTGTGACACGAAGGTGTCGAGGAGACAGTAGACCATAGAGAAATATAATATCTTATCTCTGTGGAATTCTTTTGACGTTATTGACCACAGACCATTATTGACTTGTGACAAGCAGAGTGACAGGATTCCACTGATTCCAGTAGATTCCTAATTTTTGACGTATAACGTGAAGAATTTTTAAATTTAAAAAAGTTCATGTTATTTTGTATCTACCTTTCGGATTTAATTTGAACATAAAAGATATGAATTTAGTTAAATTAACGAGAGTTACAAATACACTTAAATTGTCAGGATGTACTGTACGTAGAAGTAGTTACAAAATTGGCGAAAATAACATTTTAACCTCAAAAAATATACCATTTAAACGATTACAAGTAGACATTCGTGAATGCTCCGTAAAAAATAGGTTATTTGAAAGAGAAATTTCGAATTCTAGAGGAGTAGTAGCATTGAGATATTTTGCAAGTAAGACACCTGATGGAACTGATGATGGACCCCCAAGTGCAGAAGAAAACTTCACTCCTCAACTTCCAGCTACAGTGGCAGTTCCAGAAGTATGGCCACACGTACCTGTTATTGCCATCAGCAAAAATATAGGTGAGTACATGAACTTACATATTGAATAGTAAGTAACTTTTTGTAACTTGATTTTCTCCTTCAGTATGATCATAATATATCATTATTAATTCAATGAAAATGTTTGGATTTGTTTTGTGAATTGCTAAGGTCTTTGTGAACATTTTTGAACTCAAGTCAATGTATTTTACTGTCCACCAGTTTAGTCTCCAGCTCACCAGATCCATGTGAAAATACAAAATGAATTGACTAGAATTATGTCTTTTAAAATCTGAATGCCTGTGACAACTAATACATATCAACAGATAGATTATCTTAGCCGAGATATACTTTCAGTTCTTAGATCTCAAGCTGATTTTTCTTAAACTGTCGAAAGAAACTGGGAAAATTGACAAAGCATATACTAATAATGAAGGATTTACCTTGGGATTTACTTGAGTATTCTTCACAAGACAGGAAGGTTTAGCCAGTTGGCAATAACTTGTGCTATTAATTGCCATTGTAATAGTATTGTGATAAGTAATTTTGTTGTTGTATTGTTCATTGAATTTTTTTATTTATTTTCAAGTTTAATTTACTATTTGAGTTCCAAGATAGGATAAGCTTGCACTTGTTTCAGGGAGCATGATATTTTTTATACAGTGTGGAAACCACTTATGGAATAATAGTATATTATGCAACGATCATGTAATGACACATAAACCATACGAAACTCGCCTTCGACTCGTTTCGTATCCCAGTTAATGCTTGTGTCTTAATAACCATTACATGAGAGTTGCAAACGCTATTTTTTCTCTACCCGATAAATAACCAAGAACCATTAATTTTATATTTTTATTGTACACAATAGGTGCACAATAGTAATTATTCGTATTTCTATAAAAAAAACTCACCGATTTTGATATCTAAAATAATTACACAGGAACCTAGGATAAACGTCAAATGCACAGCATGCTTGATTGAAAAATAATAGGTTTCTATTGATTAAAAATCTGTATCGTAATGGGTATCATAATGAAACGGATTATGGGCATATAAGTGCATTGTTATAACACGGGTGTAGAAAAAATTCTTTGTCATTATTTTGGAAAATTATAAAAAATGCCGAGACACGTCAACTTTTGAATTGAGTTGTGCGTTATGTTAACATAAATTTAAATGTACAGGGTGATTCACGCAAGTATACCATAGTCGGTGTTTTTTTTTTTTAATGAAACACCGAATTGAGATTTTAATGATGATCGGGTACGGGGATAACTGCAGAAGTCAAGTTGAAGTGGCAAACTTATTTAATCACAAGTATGCCGAATTGCCTAATATTTCACAAAGTACTGTGTCTAAAATTCATGCACAATTCAGAGAACTTGGACATGTCAAACCATTGAAAAGAAAACCATACTTCGTTGACGATGATGTGAAAGTGGATATTTTGTTATGTGTCTAAAAGAATCCAACTTCAAGTACACGTCAAATTGCCCGTGAAAATAATGTTAGTCATACATCTGTTCTAAGATTTCTTCATAAAGAAAAACTTCATCCCTACAAATTAACTTTTGTGCAGGAGTTTATCAGAAGACGATCCAGATTGTAGAATGGATTTCTGCGAAAGAATTGATGAATAAGCTGAACAGAAATGAGATAGCTCTTGGTACCATTCTTTTTTCTGACGAATCAACATTCACATTGAATGGAGAGGTAAACCGACAGAACTGTAGATATTGGTCAGCAGAAAATCCCAATTGGATGCGTGAGACACATACTCAGTACCCTCAAAAGGTGAACGTTTGGGCCAGTATCATAGGCGACCATATTATTGGTCCTATATTCATAGGTGGAAATTTTACAGCTGAAAAATATTTAAATATGCCTCGAAATATGCTTAGAAATGAAGTTATTCCTGCGTTGGCAAACTTATATCCCAATGCAATAGATCCTAGGTTACCGAATGAAAATGTTTGGTTCCAGCAAGACAGACGGGGCAACACCCCATTATGCTTACGCCGTTCGATTTTTTTCTGTGGGGTTATCTCAAGAACAAAGTATATGCAACACAAACAACTAGCATTGTAGACCTCAAAGACAGGATAACTACAGAAATACGGAATATTTCACCTCAAACTTTAAACAAAGTTAAGGAGGAGTTCTATAGAAGACTGCTTTTGCCAACAAATAGGTGGAGAACATTTTGAGCATTTATTTTAATTTATCAAAATCAAATACATCAGGTATTTTTGTGTGTTTAATAACTGTAAAAATAAAAATTTCACCCTGTATAATTCATAATTGATCATACGTCATTATTTAGTTTGTTGGAATTGGTTCATTGAGAGGATTTCAAAAATATGCAAATATACAGGGTGTTTCATTTAAAAAAACAACACCGAATATGGTATACTTGCGTGAATCACCCTGTACATTTCAATTTATGTTTACATGTTGTTATGCTGTTAAAGCATAAGTTATACGATTACTTCGACAAACAAGATTTTTTCTGTAATTCGCAATATGGTTTTAGAAAAGAACGATCGACTACTCAAGCCATTCTAAATATTATTAGTGATGTAGTTGAGTGTCTTGACAGCGGAAAGCATACTGCTATTACACTATGTGATCTTTCTAAGGCGTTTGACTGTGTTTCTCACAGTATATTGCTCCGTAAACTTAACTACTATGGTATCAGAGGTGTGCCACTCCAGCTAATTGATTCGTATCTAAGTAATCACTATCAGGCTGTATCATGTAATAATGCTTTATCCGATTTCAAACCGGTTGTCCATGGCGTTCCTCAAGGGTCAGTTCTTGGACCTTTTCTATTCATTATCTATATAAATGACTTACCCAAATTCATGTATCCTTTTAAATCTGTTTTATTTGCTGATGACACCACTTTTATTTATTCCGATAAGAACTATGAAAACTTTAAGTCAATATCACATGTTATTGAAAACAAATCTGAACTATGGTTTTTATCTAATAAACTAAAATTAAATTCAGAGAAGACACAAAAACTTTATTTTTCTTCTTCTAACCAAAATGCTTGGAGTGTAAAATTGTTGGGACTCTACTTAGATGGATCACTGTCGTGGAATTTTCACGTCGACTATTTGAGAAATAAATTATCAAGCTCGATTTTTGTACTTCGACAGCTTAAAAGAGTTGTCAGTTTCCAAACTTTGAAAACGGCTTATTTTTCCCTTGTGCATTCCCATATTAACTATGGAGTTGTACTTTGGGGAAATTCGTCGCCAGCCAAAGATATCTTTGTAATTCAAAAGAGAGCTATTAGGATTTTGAGTAATGTCAGTTCCCGTGAACACTGTAGGGAGTTATTTGTTCATCTAGGGATAATGCCTCTACCGACCTTATTTATTTTTAACACCCTTATTGAGATCCACAAAAGTCTTGACTCCTCAACAAAAAATTCAGATATCCATAATTACAATACTAGACAAGCATGTAATATTCGTACAAATCGTTTTCGTCTGACAAAATGTCAGAAGAATTCACTCAACTATTCTCTGTATAATATCTTACCAGCAGAAATGAAATCTTTAAGTTTGAATAAATTTAAGAGGAGTTTAAAAACGTATTTACTTGGATTTTGTTTTTACTCTGTGAAAGAATACATTGAGAATTGTCAGATTATCTAGAAAATTTTTAAAATGTATTCATGCTCATTGGACATTCCTTCCTTTCTGAATATATTTTTTATCACTTATATTTTAACCTTAATTAATATTATTATGTGTTATGTGATTTTATTTTTATTAATATGTCAATTGTTGTACTTTCTACATTTTACATTTTGTATTTCTGACTTGCTACAAACATTGTAAAAACATGTAAAGTAGTCAAATAAATCTATCTATCTATCTATCTATCTATCTATCTATCTATCTAACGCACAACTCAATTCAAAAGTTGACGAGTCTCGGCATTTTTTATAATTTTCTAAAATAATGACATAAAGAATTTCATTCCATAAGTGGTTTCCACACTTTATGTGTGTTTTTAGCATGTGAAATAATATTACTGGTATGGTTGGCCTTGAAAAAGAATTGAAATTATCTATATAGTTCCTGACTTACTTTCTCGTTATATTGCAATTCAACCATCATTTTTACTGCATTTTAAATAAGTTCAAGTTACACTGTATAATGATATACCTACATTATTTCCAGTATTTCCAAGATTCATCAAACTTATTGAGTTGACAAATCCACAACTGATACAACTTATTAGAAGAAAGGTGAAGCTAAATCAACCGTATTGTGGAATTTTTCTTAAAAAGGTGGAAGAAAATGAATCTGAGGTTGTTAACAATATCAATGATGTTTATGATGTTGGAGTATTTGCCCAAATTCATGAAATGCAAGATTTAGGTGATCGTCTCAGATTAGTTGTTATGGCTCATAGACGTATTAAAATAACTGGTCAAATTTTGGATAACATCGATGATCTCAAAGGTGAATATATCATCTTCAAATATTATTCATACAGTGTGACCCATTTTGTTTGGAAGCACCCCCGTAAAATCCGTATTTTTCAACCAATTTTGTTTTAATTTTTTTCGTCAAATCCAGTATCAAAAACAGTATTTTGGCACAAATTTTCATAGCTTAATTACCATTTTCAAGGCCCTCTATGTTAAATTTTTTTTGCCAAAAAAGACAAAAGTACATTACGCAATTTTTTTCTTCTTAAATATGACTATACCCCTGGATTCAGAATCATCACAAATGTTAACTACCAAAATTCTATGAAAAAATTTTTATTAACGACAAAGTTATTACAATATGAATTTGGAAAAAGTGGCATTTTCATTAATTTTTCACGTAGAATGTAGAGAAATTTTTGAAATGGCAACATGGTAAACAAAAACTAGAACTCAAACATATTGCACAGTGAAAATTCGAAGCCGATAACTTAACCCGTTCTGGGAGAAGTGAATAAGAGAGCTGTTTAAAAGTGTAGCATTCTGTTACATATATAATATATGTTATATTATATAATATATAATATGTTACGACTCAGTCCCTTGACCGTTCCCCTATCCGCCACCTGGGGACGCGCCCGATTGATAGCCCAATCCACGGGTAAGTCCCACCCTATTCATCCTTTCAATAAACGACTTATGCGCCAACTTCCCTACTCCCATCAAATATGTTCAATATGCTGATGATTTAATTGTGTACTGCCATGGAAAATCTGTTTCCAAGATCTGCAAACTTCTACAAAACGCAGTAAATTTGCTGCAAGATAGAGCCAACAACCTACATCTCTCCTTATCTCCAAGCAAATCGAAGGTCATAAAGTTTAGCAGAAGATCCCCATCCGGTACACCGCTAATCTTCTTTAATAACTCCCTGTTACCTGCTGTTAATCATTGAAAAATTCTTGGATTAACTTTGGACCCTCGGCTTAATTGGAAACTTCATATCAACACACTCGAAGGCATTTGTCTTAAAAGACTTGATATCATCAAAGCTCTCTGCCACTATCACTGGGATCCGACGAAAATACCTTATTAAGAGTTTACAGATCCCTTATCCGTTCTTAACTAGACTACGGCAGCTTTATTTACATGTCAGCCTCCAAATCCACCATTGACTCACTGAACTCTATTCACAATACCGCCCTTCGACTCTCTCTCGGTGCTTTACGTTCTAGTCCAGCTGCTAGTCTATATTGTGAAGCAAATGAGCCACCCTTGTTCCTAAGACGTCAATCCCTCCTCCTTTCATACGCTGCATCAACATCTTCTAACCCTGTTTACCCTTTGTTTACATCAATATCTCAACATCATCCTTCCAACACTACTTCCAAACGTAGCGTAAAATATATTGCCCATCTTCCGCTCCGCTGCCCACTCCGCTCCCCCAACCTCATATCCCTCCTTGGACTAAACAACTTCCTCTATTCAATACCTCTTTTACCAAGTTCAATAAACATGAATCGCCCAACATACTTATTAATAAAGCATTTTTGGAAATATTAGAAAAAACACCATATATAATGTAGTTCTCTACACAGACGCCTCAAAAACCTCTTTTGTCGTTGGCTGCTCCGTCACAACCAACCACGAACTAATAGGTTCCTATCGGTTGCCCTCAACATGTAGCGTTCACACTGGTGAGTTGTGTAGCATCTTCCAAGCTTTCAAGCAAATCTCTTCTCCTGTCAAGCGCGTCGCCATTTGTACCGATTCATTTTCCTCAATTAATACACTCAATACTATCTTTACTGACCATCCAATAGTTCAAAACATCCATGACATCTATCAAATCCTCTCAGCTCGTGATGTAACAGTTTGTCTTATCTGGCTCCCATCTCACATTGGAAATACTGGCAATTAAAACGCTGACCACCATGCTAAAGAAGCCTCTTCTTCCATCACCACAACAACGTTCCAGCTTCCAGACGACATAAAACTATTATTTAAAAAGTCCGTTAAGGAGTCCTGGCAAAATTTTTGGCACAACAGCAAAAGAGCCCTTTACGATATACAACCATTAATCGGCTGTCTCTCCCTCGATTTATTAACCAGGAGAGAAGCTGCTGTCATTAGACGATTGCGGATCAACCATACCAGATACACACATGGTGACTTGATGTCTTCTGAAAACCTTCCCGTCTGCCGTCACAGCAATAGT
>CAJUYI010005197.1:0-16280 GCA_910591695.1 Galerucella pusilla
TGGATTCTCATTCAATCATATTCTCTCTTTTAGAGGCGTTTTGTGTTTTGTAAAATTTTTCAATCAGTGTTGTCGTCCATTAGTTATATTATACACTGCCTGTTTGGCTAATGCATCCCCAGTGACGTGACAGAAAAATATTTTTTAGCTTAGGTATCGTTTTAAATATTTTCCAAAAATGATTACAAAAAGCTCAAGACTCTATATAATCACCTCATATAGTGTTTAGTGTTAATGCACAATGCACACACATCAACACTAACTTCTTCAAAATAAAATGAATAAAATGCACTTGTAAGACTGTATATCTATAAGCTTTATTGTTATTGAGAGCGGTGTTCCGCTAGACGTTTGGATAGTAACTGCTTTTACCAAGATAGTCTCCTACACGAGCAGGTACTTGAAAACATGACTCCCTTTGAGGGAATTTAATCTAATACAAAGAATTAGAAATCGATCAAGTTTCCAAAATATATACAAAAGTAAATCGACAATTTGAGAGGCGCCCCGTGGTTAAAAAGTCAACGAGTTTAAACATACATATAGAAAAGTAACTCGACAATTTAAAGGGCGCCCCGTGGTTCCTACAACAAAGTCATGTAACTATTGTTACAATTTCTTAAATCTATACTACTACAATAAAATAATATATTTATTCATGGCTAGTTCCATGAAGGATTTGGTGAAATCGCAAACAAAATAATGTGAATAAAAAAAGGAAATAACTAAGAATTTAGGGGTGAATAGATACAAACAAATAAGAACCTCACAAATATCACCCCGAACATAATATATACTTTGGCAAGTTTATCTGAAACCGTGAAAGGAATGCAGTCGAAACTATCGACATTGCCACATTTAACTCTGAAAATACTGAAGTGCTTACTATGTAGTGATAATAATTAGAAAAGGGTCTTTTTATTATCAACAATATTAAAAATATGATTAAACGTTAATTTTATAATGTACCTGTTTCCTTGGATTTATTCTATTAACATTATTTTTTCAATTTATCAATATTTAAAGATGAACACTTTTCCAAATATGTTATGGGCTTTTTGAAGCTCTGGCAGCGTTGTACGAAAACCATAATGACCACACCCCCGAATTACATAATTGGTGATTTGTATCGACCAGCTGACTTCTTATTGGCAAGCGCGTGCGTGAGATCTTCCCTCTCAGTTCGTCAGTTGACTGATATTGATTTATCCAGTGGCGTTATTATTGTCAGTTACCTTTTTATTTTCAGTTTTACTTGGTAAAATAGGTACCGTACGCCATTTGTACGTTTGACAGATAGGCGCCATGTTTTTCCTCGCCTCTTACCGAATCCCCGTAGCTTCAGATAAACTTGCCAAACTTATAGTTTGTGCTGTCCTTCAAATTTTCGTTACCTAGCCGATGGTTTCA
Organism: Galerucella pusilla; assembly: GCA_910591695.1. Lineage (NCBI taxonomy): Eukaryota > Metazoa > Arthropoda > Insecta > Coleoptera > Chrysomelidae > Galerucella > Galerucella pusilla. The sequence goes on from CAJUYI010005197.1 coordinate 1,411, forward strand.
GTAGATTCTGTTCATAAAATTTCATACCTTGGAAGCTATAAAATGATAAGAAACTGCTTTTACAAAATCATACAGTATCAAAATTCACACCATTTTGGTCATGGAGACTGAATATAAATATAAGGAACACAAACTGACTGACCTGAGGGTCTACATCTTGGTGGAGTACCACTACCGGTGGTTCAACAGGTAAAGTATCAAGAAGTAATGCTTGATAAATCACTGACATGGAAGGTTCATCTTGATAGTCGCCTAAGCAAAGTGACAAACACGTATTTGGCCTTTAGGAGAGCCATTGGTCCGAGGAGGGGACTGACTCCCAAAACGATCATATGGTTTTATAGAGTGATCATGCTGCCTGTGCTCACATATGCGGCTCTGGTCTAGTGGCCGAGGGTAACCTTGGTCACGGCTAGATCGCAACTGACACGCCTTCAAAGGGTGGTCAGTCTGGAGGCAACTGGCTGCATTAGGACGACACCAACTGCTGCGATGGAAGTGATCCTTGGTCTTCGGCCTCCTCACCATGTGATCGAGGCTGAGGCGGGGAGTGCTGTCCTGCGCTTTAAGCGTCTGGGATACGTGCGAAGAGGGGAAGAGTGCAGACACGTCAAGAAGCTTCGGCTCCTGGAAGATATTCCAGTTCTGGCTCGAGCAGCTGAGGAATGCTTGCGCAAGTTCTACTTCGCAACCCCATACAGGGCTATGATCCGGGACAGAGAATCCTGGGATGAAGAGACGAATACACAGCCTTATGAGACTGTCTGGTTCACAGATGGCTCATGCTCTGGTGACAGAGCAGGGGCTGGAATTTACTCTAGGAACCCAAGGACACAAATCTGTATACCATTGGGTAATGGTGTATCTGCATATCAGGCCGAGATATACGCTATCTTGGAATGTGCGCAGATAAACCTAGACAGAGGTTATGTAGATCGACGCATAACCATATATACACCGACAGTCAGGCAGCAATTGAAGCCCTGAGTGAATATACAATCAACTCGGGACTTGCTGACGAATGTCGACAACGACTTGCTGATCTTGCAAGTCAGAACGCAGTGCGGCTAGAAAGGATTCCGGCCAGCTCTGGTTTTGAAGGCAACGAAATGGCGGATGCACTGGCTGCGGAAAGAGCGGCAGCTCCTTTCTGCGGCCCGAGCCCGACCCTCGGCCTTACAAAACAAACAATACGCAAGGAGACGAGGAAGTGGCTGAGGAACCAGCACCTCGCTCATTGGAATGCTCTACAGGGTCCTAGACAATCCACACTTCTACTGAAGGGATGGACTGATGGACACGCTGGGGCAGCTATTGAACTACCAAGTAGTAGGTTGGGGAAGATAGCAGGACTCCTAACAGGGCACTGCTGTATGAGGAAGCACCTCTACAATCTAGGAGTAGAGGAAAGTTCCCTATGTATGGGTTGCGGCATGACTGATGAAACGTCAGCCCAGTTCAATATTGATAAAGGCAAATGATTATCATAATGTCGGATAGTCAAGCAGCCATTAAAGCACCGAGCTCTTGTGTAGTCAGTTTCAAAATGGTGTGGGAATGCCTAGACAAACTCAATGAACTAAGCGAGAACCATATAGTCACCTTACTGTGGATTCCAGGACACACTGGAATAGAAGGAAATGAAATAGCAGATAAACTAGCAGATGAACTAGCAAGGAGGGGGACTAAAATACCTTTCTGGGGCCTGAACCCTTTTGCGGAATCAGTCCCAATGTAATATTGGAAGAAATAGGTAAAGCCGAGATAAAGAGAAGATCTGACCATTGGAAAGATCTAGTAGGGCTTGGACAATCAAAGATTCTTCTGGGTGACTACAACCTGTTGAGATCAAATGAATGCAGAAGTCAAAATAAAACTGCGCTAAGTTTTTCAACAGAGATCCTAACGGGACATTCTCGCCTGAATGGGCACCTGAAAAAGTTCAAAATAGTGACGGAAGAAGAATGTAGATTTTGTGTCATGGAAGAAAAAACCTCCATCCACATACTTTCCAACTACACAGCACTATAAAATTCTAGAGCACCGCACCTGGGAGATTACTGGATAGAAGAGGAACATTTACCTAAGTTGAAGCCTGCAGACATCCTAAAATTCCTCCGGGAAATAGGACTGAAGGAGCTACTAGTTTCTAAGACTCTCCTTTGAAACTAAGTAGAAGTAGGGAGGCCCAATGGATCTTTCAGGTCTCAGTGAATGTCACCCCAAAATACATACATATATGCTTGGTTCCAGCGAATGTAAAGGGAAAAATAACTATTTCGCGTAGCTGATGTTATGTTTGGTTAGAGGTGAGTTTCTTCAATATCATTATACATATAAATTATGAGTAAAAATCTGGTCACGGGGAATTCATAAGGGGCTCATGTGCTGTTCATACATTTTAATATGATTATTATTAAGATGGAGGTGGCGAATATAATCATTTGCTTCCAAATTTATATCCAAAAATATTTTTTTAACCAGGCCACTGCCTGAGAATTGATATAGGCAAGGAAAAAGTTACTGTGTTGATATATTAAGAAGATAATTGAAGTGATAAATACTCACTTGAATAATAGTATATTCTAGGGTGAGCGATCATGAAACGTTTAGAATATACTTCACATTCTACACCACAGCGTTCACAAACGCAGCTCGAGAAGCGCTTACCCCGTAGTCTGACTGACAAATATACTGTATGTTTACGTTTCTCACCTAATTCATAGATTATGATCGCACTCCTTATGTCATCAGTCATTTTTGGTTAAGCGCGAATTTTGAACTAATGGCATTTTTTTCAAATAATTTCATCTTGATAGATAATTTCAAGCAGCAAACATATTAAAGACCATCTCCTGTGTACCTATACCTACAAAACTATGTTGCGCAGGTTTTTGTTAAACTATTGTGACTGGTTTCTCAAAATATATGAATTTGTCCATTATTGATCATTAATAATATAAAAAATTATTAACCATTACTAGAGAAATTCAACTCCTCGGTTGGCTTGAAGAAGCAATAATAGCCAACTTCACAGCTAGTAGTGGAAAAAATTATTTTATTCACTGTTGGTCAAAAAAAAAACAGAGACAGAGGTATATAGTTTTTTTATTTATAAATTTACGTCTAGCTGGACAACTTTTCACAGCACTCTTTTTTTCCCAATGTTGATTTATTCATATTTTCTATAAAAATGAACACTACTAATGTGACAGATGTTATGTCAGATTAACTCGGTCGGCGTACTTCACTATATCTTTTCAACCTCTAGCTATTTCCGCGCCATCTGCTCTTTACTGCTAACCGCTGGCATTTTTTCTATCTTTTTACTTTTATGCTCCTCACTTCATAACTAGACTCCAATGTTTTCTTTTTTATGACATACATTCTTACTGAATGTCGACTCCTATGACGTCTGATGAAACATTCAAAAAACTGTTTCATATTCGTATGCGGAGAGTATTCTGGAACGCAGAATTATATTCCGAGTAAAATTCTTCACAGCTATTGGTGGTTCATGATAATGATGATGAAGAGGAAACTTTGAACTTTGATCTATATATGTTTCGACTTAATAATCTCTAAAATTTGGTCACGTTATCACATTCCAGATTAAATTCAATTACTTCAAATGTGAAGCAATCAGCAGAGTCTTTCGGAACAACTCGGAGATGACCCTTTTCAAAAACAGGCTATAACGTCCGTTTCGGATAATTTAATTTATAAAGTATATTTTGCTCACAGTTATCACTGGCCCCTCTGTTATCAGGAAGTATTTCATTCACATTTCACAGAAAAGTAAGGTTTGCAGAGATTTTTAATGGCTCACAATGATATTTTCCAGATTCAAAAACAATAATAATTGTCATAATATATTGAAGGAAAGATCACTGCAATCACAGTTGACGATGTTTGTTTTTGTAAACACACACATAACAACTGTTGGCATAAATTTCCAATATCTACCTAATATTTATCCAGAAAAAAACTTCATTACATTCTCACGAGAGATGTTTAACTGCGCATGATCATTCAAAGCGTTGAAAGCCATATCTGGACTAAGCGACTGCTTCTTTATATCGCTTTGACAGCCAATGTTGGCAATCAAATCTAATAAAATGCTCTTTTGGTGCCAATTTATGGCTATTCAGGCCTACAGGTTCAATTTATTGCTTATAAGCTATCAAATCTACTTTAAGGTCAAACCGCGCGCTCCCTTTTGGCAGCGATTACGTTATGAATGCTACATGTAGAAGCTTCAGTGGAAGGTTTCAATTGCATATTAGCTTCAAGAGTGATACAAAAGTCGATTTTAAATCTACTTCGATGCTTATTGTGTTACTTGGGATGGTCTGAAAGTAACTGGTTTGCGGTTTACGGTCCCGAAAGTAACCAAAAAATAGTGGTTGCTGAAAATATGGTTATTTCTGGAACACGGTTTCCTGAAATATGGTTAATGAATTGTCAAACTAGTAACCAGCATTAGGAGCCCGGTTACTTCTGGTTTCGACTGTCATCGCTGTCACGCGACATGCATTATTATTGTTCATTATTTTTGTTAGCTGATTATTCCACCATCGAAGAGAAAAATAAAACATATAAACGAATCATAATACGAATAAAAAATAAATTTGAAGTGTACAGGACATGCTTAGAGAACTTACAGTGCGTAGTGTTTCGCTTTTGTGTAAATTTTTCAAAAACTGTAACAGAGCTTTATAATTTTATCTTAGATACAGGAAGAAGTGGTGTCTCAGAGGCAGATGCACGAAAGTGCAGCTTCTTCCTAGTTATATAGGATAGCAACATCCTACCTGAACACCAGTCAGGGTTTCGCCCAAACTATAGCTGTACCACCGCATTACTTAAAGTCTTAGATGATATCTACTCTTACGTAGACTGCAATAAACTTTGTATATTGGTACTGTTAGATTATTCAAAAGCCGTTGATAAAATAAACCATGACATGCTCTTATCTGTTTGCTCATATATTGGTTTCAACAACTCGTCAGTGAAACTCTTGAAATCCTTCTTAAAAGATAGATCCCAGAAGGTTGTACTGGGACCTTTATCGTCCAAAATAGGCCATCTAGCACGGGGTGTACCCCAAGGTTCTATTCTAGGTCCCTTGTTGTATTGTCTGTACACTTCACAATTTCAGAAGAATCTCAAATACATGAACTCACATTTCTACGCCGATGACACACAGTTGTATCTTGATTTTAAAGAATTAGAAGCTGATACAATATCGTCAAGAATTAATGAAGATCTGCAAAATGTATTGGATACATCTAAAAAATACTGCTTGTCTATTAATGCAACCAAAACGAAAGTCATGCTGTTTGGGCGCAAGTCAACAAAAAATAAAGTTACAAATAAAATAAATTTGTCAATAGGGAACGAAGAACTAACGTTTTCTAACTGTGAAAAAAATTTAGGCATTTATTTAGATGACTCTTTAACTTTTTCGTATCACATCTCAACGATAGTTAGAAAAGCATTTTCAAACTTGAAGCTCGTGTATTCAAATCGGCATCTCCTCAATCAATCCTCCAAAGCAATTATGTGTGAAAGTCTAGTATTATCTCAATTAAATTATGGTGACATTATATATGGCCCGGCGCTATCACAATTCGATAGAAATAGGCTCCAGCGAATTCAAAACTCATGTGTTCGGCTAATTTGCGGTATAAGACGACGCAACCCAGTGTCCCTTCACCTAAAGAAATTGGGCTGGATAAACCAGAATAATAAAAGACTGCTACATGCTGCTGTAACCTATCATAAGATCATGCTAACGAAAATGCCATCCTACCTTTATGAGAAAATTAAGAGAAGATCCGAAGCACACAACATCAATGTTCGTTTTAAAGAAACCATCACTATTCCTCCTCACAGAACATCGTTTTTCCGACCAAGCTTCTCATATCAGATTGCAAAAATTTACAATATGCTGCCTAGAAACGTAAAAACACTACCCGTTTCTAAATTCAAACAACAAATTAGAGAGATTATATCCAGTGGATCATTCGAACATCTTAAATTTTAATTTGAGTAACATACCTATCCGATGTTAATACTATTATCACACACCTGGCATAATATATACTTTTTTTTAGGCCGCGTGGAAGAGCGCACTTAATCGCTATTTTCTCCTGAATCTAGTGGTTAAGCGCGAACGTCGCCTTTTGCTCGTTGGTAGTACTATACTTTTATTTTATGTTTTTTTTCTCGTTATCCTGTATTATTATGAGCAATAAAGTCATTATTATTATTATTATTATTATTATTTAGAAGTACTGGGTAGATAACTCGATAGAGTTAAGCCCCTAGAAACAAAAAAGAAGAAGAAGTAGAAGTGTGTCTCGGTATCGTTTTGGGGAATGTATTTGAGGTTATATTTCCGTTTCGTACTTTTACCGGTTTTGTTTCCCGAATACAACTGGATTTTTCAGTTTTATCCGAACCGGTTGACCGTGGTTACGGTTAGTTACTTCCGGACCTTAGCCTTAAAATATATATTTGTACCAGTCAGCAGCTGTCACCAGTAAAGCCTTCCAAAATGACCTCTTCCAGCCAAGTTCCCATCGCCACGGCTGCAACAATTAGTGCTGACAAAGCAGTGGAAAACCGAAATCCGACTTCATTGGAAAAGATTTCAGCCTCTGCAATATTAATATCAATAATTATTGATTTGTTGATATGTATTCAATAATAAATGTTTCTTTATGTTAACTTTTAGGCTTTTTTCCGCACGCTAGTAGAAAAAGTAGTGTACCTAACACGTGCTTAAAGTGACTTTTCCGAATCTGTTAGGTAAACTGCTATTATCTATAGGTACAGTACACAGACTGTATTCCAAATTTCAATTTTTGTAATAACATCACCTCTTCCCGGTATAAATATTAATCAAAGTTTTGAAATATTAAAAAACATTGTCTAGATTCCATGATACTTTGGTGAGTATTATTTGTCCGCTTAAAATTATATTTTTCTACACCCGTGTTATAACAATGCACTCATATGCCCATAACCCGTTTCATGATGATACCCATTACGATACAGATTTTTCATGACGATACAGATTTTTAATCAATAGAAACCCATAATTTTTCAATCAAGCATGCTGTGCATTTGACGTTTATCCGAGTTCCTATGTAGTTATTTTAGATGTCAAAATCAGTACGTATTAAATTTTCGTAAATACCTAACTGAACTTCGATAATTTATCACAATATCTGATATCAGCGATATAGAAGAATTACCATCGACTCCTCCACACATATCGAAGAAAGCAGAAAATGCAATTCAAAATATTTTGCTCCAAAAATCTAAAAAAGTGTACGAAAAACTTAATCAACGGTTCATTGACTGGAGAAATACAAATAAGATTTCGACATTCTCCGAAAATGTTTTAATTGCTTATTTTCAAGAATTGATGGAAACTATGAAATCATCTAGTACATGGACACATTATTCAATAATAAAAACGTTTGTGAATATAAACCAAAATTTCTAAATACTTATAGGAAACTACAAGCGAAACTTAAAGCGAAAGTCCGAAGGATATGTTAGAAAAAAAGCAAAAATATTTTCACCTGAACAAACAAAAAAAAAGTTTATCTACAAAACTCCCGATGAACGGTTTTTATTTTTAAAAGAAAGAATCTATCTAACAGCATTTTTAAAAATATTTCATGATTACATTTTCCATTCGACTCATGCATGATAGGTATATTTCATTAAGTTCGAGCAAACTCATAGACCGAACTCGTGGCCGAGCGGCTTAAGGCGCTCAATCTGGACTAGACTACAGTATGAGTTCCGGGTTCGAAACCAGCCTTGTGTTCAATAAAAATATAAAATTCATGATTTTTGATTATTTATCGGGTGTAGAAAAAATAGCGTATGCAACTTTCATGTAATGGTTATTACATGATCGTTGCATAATATACTATTAAAATTTTTTTGTCTGGGAATAACAACGTATAGTTTCCATGAAGAGGAAGTGTGTATCGATGTCGTTTTGGGGAATGTATTTAAGGTTATATTTTCGTTTCGTACTTTTACCGGTTTTGTGTCCCGAATACAACTAGATTTTTCAGTTTTATCTGTCAACCGAAGCGGTTAACCGTGGTTACGGTTAGTTACTTTCGGACCATAATCTAAATGAAATTGGTAATAAAAAAGAGTAGGTACACAAAACTCTCATCTATGGCGAAGTTATAATAATAGTGATAGTAAACAAAAAGAGACCAAACTTCATATTATACTTGTAAAATATCTAATAATTCAATTTTGTCGATCCTTGTTCGAAACTCTGAGGCGTAAGCCTATGTGCGTCCTGGTTGAATGGGACAACAAGAAATTTTACATAACGCTATTTAGGTTCTACTCAAATAAGGGTGCGTTTCGCTTGTCTTAATCAGACTAGTTTATAAAGCTCCGTGAAAAGCTTTTGTCGTATTTTGACGACTACGAACAATAGTAAATATGGGGTAATTTGCTTCAAGGCGTTGTATTACCTTTCTTACGAATTTATGAGATAAAAGTTTAATCAACATTCACATAAATGAGGCATAGATTATGAACGAAATATGGTTTCTAAGGCCAAATTATTTCTTTCAATCCATATTATCATACAATAATTAATATTATTCACCTATTCTGTTCATATTTTGGGAATAATTGCAAATGGCTGGCACATTATGACGTTGGCGAATCTCATTCAACCTTCCACAACACTAGGATCAGTTCGTACTCGGTATCGTAATGTGTGATCCTACCTATAACTATTTGAAAACGTCACATCCACAATGTTTGGAGTAAGTAGAAGGAACAAAATGTAGAGCATTTTGTTGTTCTTATGGTTTATTGAAACATTAATATTCAATAACATTTAGCTTTGCTCAACAATATTCCATTTTTACGCAGTATTGATTGATTCAATATCACCAATCAGACGCTTACAGTCCACCTCAGCCTTTACGCTTTTTGTGCTCTTAGTTGTGTCGATTATATTTAAAGACCTGTAGCCCTTATAAGGTTCAACAGTCATTTCACAAGGTCCCTTTTGGAGAACTTCTCCCATGAATTGTCTAGTTCTAGTACCTACTCTATAATGCTTCACTGTCAAAGATAATGTGAGAGGCTGTTTCCTCCCATTCCATGTACAACCGACAAATAGTTTCATCCCTATATATGCCGATTGTATGCATGTGCTTCCTTAGGGTACAGTGACCGTTGAGTGAACCCGTCACTGTTCTTATCAGGCCCATGCTAAGGTTTTCTAGTTCGTTTGTCAGCTTCTCCTAGCGATTTTTGACCAGGAGTTTACTGGGTTCCTATCTTTACACGTGTCTTCAGTACGAATTATTGCAGTCCACCAAGATATGCAACCACGTACAGCAGTTTTTGATATCCCAAATACTGGTTTAGTATCAGTGCATGCAGGTTCAGACCCTAGCTCTATTAGGATGTCTGCTTTTTTTTCCTGCAATGCCTTTGTGCCCCGAGACCCATATTTTCACCGTACGTGATGCTTTTGTGAAAATGTTTGCAATTTGCTCGGGAGTTGAGACATAAAATATTTCAATTTCCTATACACTCCTTTCATGAAAAGATGCTTCACATCGATATGTTTGTTTCCAAAGTATTTGCAAATTAAATGGTTGATTGTTCATTTTTAAGAAACATGATGGAGGAAGAACATTGTTCTGCAGACTATGCTTTGATTCTCAAAGAGTAATTTTTTCTATCATTGATATCATTTGAACAGTCTGCATCAGGTCAGTTAGAATTTTCACTCAACTTTTCAAATTTAATTTTGGTTTTGCAATTCAACACATTAAAATCCACTAACACTTTTTGACTTAATTGTTTTTCCTGAAAAGCGAATGATTATATTCTCTTCCTACGATCACATAGGAAAGTGACATATATCGCACTGTCTATTTCTATGAAAAGTGGCCTTTATTCATACGCGTACGGAAAAAAAAAACTTATCCGTACGTGTACGGATAAAAAAGCTGTCAAATAAATTTTTATTTAGATTGACCACTGGCAAGCTGTCAAATAATTTTTTATTAGATTTACCTATGTAATATCTAAATTTGAAGCGATCTATTTGAAAAGTGGAATTTGTATCATTTTCTTGATTGAAAAAATTTAGGGTGCGGTTGAGGATCGAGCCCGTGTACACTTCGTCAGAAGTCCGATGTTGTACCAACTAATCTAAATCACCTGTTATAATAGTAGGAAAATGTAATCATCTTGAAGGGTATTCATGATAAGTGTGTATGATGAACATTAATAATTTCACTTTCAATTTCTATAATTATCCAACCAATTAATAATTGTAATAACCTACTTGAATTTTTGTCACTATTGATAATTATTGTCAATTTTGAAATCAATTATGTTGACTTTAATTGTAACTTTTTGTGTATTAATATGTCATATGTTGATTACACATTATTTGGTGTAATTATCACGTGATCGTAGGAAAAATACTGTATATTACTCGTGCGAAAATGATTTTTCACACTCGTGTGATTGTCGCACTCGGCTCATTACTCGTGTTACAATATTTCCCACTCGTGTGAAAAATGTCACTTTCCGCACACGTTAGAATATGATTTCAAATTTAAAGATTAACCTTTTTTCAAAAATATTCAACTCTTCTTGTGAGAAAATATTATTAAATCATCAACATTCAGAATTAAGATTCTAGATTAAGTAAATAAGTGTGAAACTTTTCATACCAGTATTTAGGCGCTTCACGCAAGCCAAACAATGCAGTGCTATTCAAAAGTCCCCTTCCCCCCTCGTATCTTTTGAACGGCTACACTTACAATAATAAAATTTGAAGGGTGAAAATAAAGTGCTGTAAACTTCTCTACGAATGGTAACAGGTGACGTAATAGTAATAGATGACGTCACAGTGCAACTTTGGCCTATAATTTTAAATAGGACCTAATGGCAAGTGATATCTCGTTTCGAAGGCATTGACATTGGCTACATAACCATAATAATTTTGTTTGAGTTTAAACTGATTTTGACGGATAAATTGAATAAATACCAAAATTATTATTTCACATTTGAATATTGAAGATTTTTCAGTCCGCCTCTGGTTAGTTGGTGAAAAAATTAACGTTTTTAATTTAATAGCATATGTTGCTTTGAAAAGTTTTTCTAAATAGCTTAAATATTCAATTTTATTATTGTTTAACGAGACCTTTGAGAGTTTACATAGGCAAAATGGTACGTACTCAAGCCGACAAAGTAGCAGCTATCTTCAAAATTGGTAAGTCCAGAAAGAATCTCCATGAAGCGGAACGTTTATTTAATGAGAGATACCCAGGTCGCCCTATCTCGAGAACTTATTTGAGGGAGCTTCTTCACAAGTTTGAAGCAACAGGTAGTGTTCAAGATGCCAAACGATCTGGTCGACTAACATTTAGTGATGATAAGAAAGTTGACATAGTTGCTGAAATGGTAGTAAGCCCTACTTTCTCCTCAACTAAAGTTGCGTCTATCTGTGGAGTAAGTAAAAGTACAGTACAGAGAGTGTTGGCTAAAAATAAATTTCATCCATACAAGTTAAAAATGGTGCACCACCTTTCGGATGCGGACCCCGACAGAAGACTCGAATTCTGTGAATGTATGACAAATAAAATTAGTCAAAACCCACATTACACAAAAACAATTTGTTTCAGTGACGAAAGTACTTTTTGCCTCGATGGAAATGTGAATACACAAAATGTGAGGTATTGGGAGTGACACAAATCCTCACACCTCACTCAAAAAGTCAATGTTTGGGCAGGTATTTTGGGGAACCACATAGTTGGTCCTGTCTTCCTAAATTCAAATTTAAGCGGTGAAGTGTATCTGGAGATGTTACATTCGGCCATTCGGCCATTCCAACAAGATGGTGCTCCTGCACATTATTATGGTGCAGTAAGACGTTACCTGGATGAAGAATATCGAGGTCGATGGATCGGCCGGTTCTATAAAATGGCCACCTCGGTCACCAGATCTGACACCATTAGATTTTTTTCTATGGGGGTACTTGAAATCCAAGGTTTATACTACGCCACCAGATAGCATTGGCGTTTTGAAAGAAAGAATTATTGAAGAATGCAATGCAATTTCAGCTGACTCATTCGAACGAGTACGACAAGAGTTTACTAATAGGATGTATTACTGTCAGGAAGTAGAGGAGCACATTACGAACACTTGCTATAAGAATGCATTGTGGATATTTGATTAATTGAATTTAAAAAAATAATTTCAATAATTTTGCCTTTCAAACGAGATATCACTTGCCATAAGGTCCTATTTAAAATTATTGGCCAGAGTGGCACGGTGACGTCATCTATTACTATTTTGTCACCTGTTACCATTCGTAGAGAAGTTTACAACACTTTATTTTCACCCTCTAAATGTTATTAATGTAAGTGTAGCCGTTCAAAAGATACGAGGGGAGGAGGGGACTTTTGAAAAGCACTGTATAAATGAGCTTTCCACACCTTTCGGCATATGCATAAAAACTGATAAAGGTGAGTCACTCGGAACAAAAGATCATTTTACGTTCAATTGGTTTATAATACAATTTTCTTTTACACTTATAGAACTGCACGAATTGTCAGCATTCGTGCCACTGGTAAATTGCATTTTTCACAATTTATAGTGAAAACAAAAAGTGAGTAGAAAAATAGTATAGTGAATGAATTAACATTAACATTAATAGTACAATTCGAACAACTGCTAATATTAATACCTTGTATTTTTGAACTAGCCGAGTTGCCAATTACATCAACACTAGCAGTCAGTAGTTCATGAAATGAAGAATATGTATCGCTGCAGCTTGCAGACGGCATAGTTCTTTCAGCAATTGCCCTTTTATGAATAATAGATTGATCGATGTAAACCCCCAATTACTGTTGTAGAATTCCATCCTCCGTGCTTTTTATCTCCGTTATATCTGCTCTTGAGTCTGCTAGAAAAGAAACAGAAGACTTTCTATAACAGTTATTTGTAAATTAAATGAAATTAAATTTACGAATTTGGACATCTTTTGCCCGCCATATGGGGTCCGATACTTTCATTTTAACAATTTTGACATTGAATTCGTAATCAGCGACCTTAAAAACATGAAGTTACAAGTTTGAAGGCGATTCTGTCCAGCCATTCCAGAGCGTCGCTAAAAACCATGCAAAATAGTTTTTCCGTTATAGCAACCTCTTAGTGACACTCTATCGTTATGGCAGTGAAATTCCCACTAAAGTTACGCAACAGAACCTTAAAACCAAAACGCCTTACCGGTACCTTCATTGGTAAAAATGACATGTTTGCCCCATTATAGCGGCCACTTGGCGACGCCCCAGATGTATAGCGTTTTCACACCATTGCTCTACAGTGCACTGTTGACAAAGATCATGAAAAAATATCGCGGGATCCATGATCCAACACGACACGACACATTTCGGTCAGTATGGCAGACCAGAAGTGACGCCAAAATGGTATGACATACTGAGTTCGCGTATTTTGGTGACCTCCATGGCGACATGAAAGGGGAATGAATATTAATGACACGTTTGAAAATTCACCCCCCCCCCCATAAAAGCTACACTTCAGTGGTGCCATACCGGGAATTCAAAGTGTGGAATAACGTTGTCTATCAACCCCCAAAACGTGGGGTCTTTGATGCATGCAAAAAGCATCTCGGCTCCAGGTCGATAAGCGGTTCTTGAAGTTTTTGAACTAACAGCTCGTATTTCTTGTCGAAGTCGAGGCAATTTTACAATATCAGGTATTCGGTTAGAAGAAAAAAATTAGAGATTTTGTGTTTGTTCAATTTAAGTTTAATGGACTTAAGCTATATAGTTCATATAATAGATACAATAGATAGATACACGGAAAAGCATCTTGATGATTTTATTTATCAAATTTAAGGTTAGCTATGTCAAAATGGCGAATAAAATAAATGACATACCCAAAACCCGGATATACGTCAAAACAATGACGCACACCAGAAAGGGTATTAAATGTACTATACTTACCCACTAGAATCTTAGTAGAGTTACAATCTGTCTCGTTTGTGTCATTCCGTTTGCAATGTGTTGCTAAAAGCTACGACCTATTTTAAACGATTCCCCATCAAAAAAGAAGACGATTTGTCTTGGTCGTGAAAAAATACCCCTGTACAGGGGGTTGTAGGGGGTAAATTTCCTAAAAATACAATTTTTTTTTTCTTTCATAATTGAAATTTACAACATGTCTGCTTTGTTCTCGCGTAATATTAGGTACGTGCCTTATTAGTAAATATTTTTTTTTAATTATTCAATATTGTCTGCGTCACGCGTTCTTATGGAGCGCCTTAATGTATTAACGCTTGCCCTGAAACGTATTAATTGACAAATCGTTTAACTTATCATAACTCGAAGAGCGATCATTTATAGAAAAAAACACCTGAAGTAAAAGTTATAGGTTTGTTATCGAGGATTCAGCAGGTTTTTTCAAATTTATGATAGGATGCACCCTTTGATCTGTGGAATTTTTTTTGTGGAACGTTGTCGAGTCTCGGCGGCCCGACCACGGACAAGCGATGAAGGCTCATAATTACCGTACCGGTAGGGTTATATTCGACCTTATGTGATTCAGCTCGCACATAGTCGATTTTCGTCCGGTGACTGTTTAATCGTTGCCTTTTGAGACTATTTGCTTGCAGTTTCAGTAGTTGTAGGTTTCGTAGTAAGTATATTATTCGATGGTTGTATACTATATTATAGAAATATTATCTAAAGTATTTAATACATAATTATTAAGAAAGTAATATAAATGATATTCATAAATGAAAATCGAATACA
>CAJUYI010005198.1:0-16280 GCA_910591695.1 Galerucella pusilla
CTACTTATAATTTTTCGAAGAGAGAAACTGAAGAATTTTCTCAAATTTTTCGTATCCTCTTCACTTTCATTTATTTGCGTCAATAGATCAATCCAAAAATTGCCATATAGCTAATACAGGGTGTCCCAAATAAGAGTGACTGATTTTAAACATAAATGCCCAGCTTATTAATTGCTCCAAAGAGATGGGGTTTTCACTAGTTTCACTAGTTTATCAAAGATATTTTTTTAGGATTGGCTGGCATTTCATCTCATCAACACAGGGTGTTTTACTAAAGTTGGTCAAATTCAAAGGGGAAAATATGTATTTTTTTAAATGGAATAACCTATAATTTTTGATCTTATTCGAAAGAGCAATCATTCTTCTTTCCAAAAATGTATAGTTTTCTATCTTTTGTTTCATTAACAACAAAGATATTCGAGGTTTCAAGCAGTAGTACATTTTTAACTAGTACATTTTTAATTAGTAGTTTCATATGAACGTATTTTGATGCATAAAACTCATGCTGTGACCGTTTGACGCATAACAACAAATTCATTAAAAGAAATTGGTTTTTGAGAACCCCATATTCTACAATTATGTTTGTTACACATGCCATTAATGTGAAACATTGCTTTATCAAACATAATTCATAATGAAAAGGGTTCGTTTCTTAATAAGTCAAGTAAAGTCTCACATTACTCGTTTTTCATAATCTGACTCGTACAATTTTTGATGTCTGAATTTTGTATGGAGTTAATCCTAAAATTTTTAGACATCTTTGAACGTCACTCTTGCTAAGCTCTAAAATTCGAGCAATTTTTCTGATTGAAATTTTATGATCGTTAGCATGTGGCACTTCATTAATTGACATCAACTTGTTTAAAAGACCATCATTATTTCTTGTTTTTTTTAAGAGTGCAATTCAACCAGTTTCGATAAATTGTACATACAATTTTTTAATCATATTCACCGACGGCGGATTTTTCATAAATTTCCTTCTGGATATCCTCCTTGTTTGAATTATTGATTTCGTTTCTGCATAAATTATTACAGTTTGAGCTTTTTCACTCACTGTATAGATCATTCCGAAACCGACTTATATGACTCAACAAAATTACTATTGTCAAAATTGCTGATTTTGTTGTTATGCGTCAAACGGTCACAGCATGAGTTGATTTTAGGCATCAAAATACGTTCATATGAAACTACTAATTAAAAATGTACTACTACTTGAAACCTCGAATATATTTGTTGTTAATGAAACAAAAGATAGAAAACTATACATTTTTGGAAAGAAGAATGATTGCTTTTTCGAATAAGATCAAAAATTATAGGGTATTCCATTTAAAAAAATACATATTTTCCCCTTTGAATTTTACCAACTTTAGTAAAACACCCTGTGTTGATGAGATGAAATGCCAGCCAAGCCTAAAAAAATCTCTTTGATAAACTAGTGAAACTAGTGAAAACCCCATCTCTTTGGAGCAATTAATAAGCTGGGCATTTATGTTCAAAATCAGTCACTTTTATTTGGGACACCCTGTATTAGGGTTCATGAATTTCTTGGGATACAGCACAAGGGCCGGTTCTATAATTTGAGTATAAACCTGGTATACACTATACGTAGGATAACGGGTCACTATTACGTTCTACAATTTTATTGTTAAATTCAATACTTCACCATAAGATATACATATCAGGATTTTAGTAACGTCATAAATGATTATTTATCGTCAAATTCGACAAAGGGAAAATATACCATTTATTTTTTATTGTATACTAACTATAGTTCACTTTAAGTTTGCAATAACAAAACATGACAGATGTTTCACATCGTTGCCACGTTGTAATTTTTTTCAGCTGATGGCATAAAAATATGTTGATAAGTTGTTTATTCTATTATTCTATTCAAGATTACATTCAACTCAAGAATAAGAGCAGAAATTATAAAATTAAATAAAATATTCCTATCTGTTTTTATTTAATTTTTCCTTTTCTTTTTGTTGCACAAATTTTTCATGTTCTTTGCGTTATAGTTCCTCCTCAGCACGCCTTTTTTTTATTTCCCCAATTTGCATGTGAATTTCATGCAAAATTCGGAAATACTACTTTTAACAAAAAATACAAACTGAGAGAGGATAATTATGAGATAACGAAATTTGAAATGATTGAACAGAGCACTGACACATGTCACAATAAAAAACAGAACAGATGTCACCATAACGTCACGTTTTTGGTCAATTCCTACTATAAAACTGTAAATCTTCCTTAAGTCATGTCCTAATCCAGTAATAAGAATAGAGTTCATTAATGGCAATTGTATTACTTCTTTAAACCTACGCTAGTCTCAGAGTAACTAGTCTCCGACTAATATAAGAGTAAGGGCGTAGTGAGAAATTTTTATTAATAAGACATTTAATAGGTACTATCCGGATGAGGGATGTTTAATGATTCAATTTAATTATTTTATCTACAACTGTCATGTAACGGGTACGATTTGACACTATTTTTAATGTCATAATGACGTATATTACCGCACTAGTGCGTTTTTGATTACATTACCTCATTAGTGCGGTAATAAGAATCTAGAAACATATTAATACCAGAATTAAATATTTAAAATAACACTGGAAGCTGCATTTTCAATTTCCGAAAGGAGATTTTCTTCGCTTGAACTCATTTTTATAGATTTTTGTTCATTCAACTTTGAAAATTTGATGACATAACTAATTTATTTTTTTTTCACAGCCTTGTTTGTCTTTGTTGCTATGGTCATAAAATATGATACACAGTACCTTATGTTTGCAGTCAATATTATTAAAAATACGTTGGATTGAAATTCTTTTCAAATTTTATATTATATGTACTGTTAATAATACTAATAAACAGTTGTAGATAAAATTTTGTACGTAACACGTGTGATAGGAATTATTAACGCACTTATGTGATTACACGACTCGGCCTACGGCCTCGTCGTGCAAACTTCACATGCGTGCGATAATAATGTCCATATCCCACTAATTACGTAAATAACTATTATATATTAAGCGTTTTTTAATAGTATCCTGAGTCCTAATCTATTGTGAAATAAATTAGTAGTCAATATATCTTGAGTCAAAAACAAAAATATTAAACTTTGAAAATTTGGTGATTGAGAGCGTGAGTAAAATTGCTTCATACATGCCAGAGAAACCAAAAAATGCTCGAAATATGTGCCCACAGGTTCATGAAATCTAATTAAATCAAGTTTTCCCTTCTAAACATCAGTTGTGCTGATGATTTATTGGTAGATGAGTGAGGTGTTTTTCGTGTTTATATATATATACTATTACCAAATAGCGTTCATGAAAAGTAATCACAGATTTGGAAAGGTCGTTGAGAAATAAGTTCAAATGCACTTTTAATTCGTTCTGGTTTAATAAAAAAATGGATAGTTATGTTTAAAAAAGTCGAACTCCATTTTCATACCACTTTCGGATGATCTTAATCGACTAGGTGATGGCTAACATGGTAGTGCACGGTATTATTTAAAAGTTAAACCTGAAGTATGGTGGTTCGCTTCGCCGTTGAGATGTAATTTTTTTCTTTCTGTTCTTAGTTTTTTTCAACAATTTTTGAAACAAATAACTTTGATTTATTTTAAGCTTAATGTATTTTCCAAGTTTTTTCCAAGCAACAAGCTTTCGAAATATGTCATAAATTTTTTTCGAACAATTATCAATGTCCTTGGGTTATTACTACTGAAAATTTTTTGACAGTTCCAAGAACAAATCAAATTTCCTCATTTTTTATCATATGAAAAATTTCACCCAATCATGTCAACATTAAAACCAATGGTTTAATAAAACTCAAAGTCCAAACCAAACCCTCAAAGGACACTTATGATGCTACTAGTTTCGGTACAATATTACCATCATCAGGCTACAATATAAAGAAATGGTACACTCAATACATGAAGATCTTAAAATTACTTGATCGAGAGTAATAGATATAAAATTAATGTGAAAGTTGATATTATAATTAATAATACAAAATGAGAATATTACACTTGTTAATATGACAATAAAAAAACTGTTTAAATACAAATTGAAAAGGAAATGAAAATATTTGAAATTTCAATTTTGATAATATATATTATATTAGTAGGTAGTCAAAATTGAAATAAAATAAACAATAGGTTGCTGCCAATAACGTTAAAGATTTTCTTTCAGTATGTTAAAACCGGTGTGGATGGATTCGGTCCCGGCAGGTCATAGATTAAAATGTGTAAATTTTAATCCCTTTATCTATAGGCGTATTGGGTCCCAATGGTACTTAACTACCTGAAGATATTCTTCGGGGAAATGTACCTCTTTTCGGAAATCCAATCCTCCCTCTTTTTATTGTATCTGAATGTTTAAATTAAATACTATTTCGTTCATTGTTTATATTTCATCGAGTGCATTTCATATTTCAGATCAATTTGTCTGTTGTTTTAAACATTTTAAAAATGAATATAAATATTATTTTAAGTGAAAAAGGAAAACAAATGTTAGTGATAAATAACTTTAAATATAGTTTTCAAAAGTGCTTAAAAAGTGGAGAAAGGCGTTGGATATGTACAAATAAAAAGTGTAAATCATATATACTTAGTTTGGGTGAATCGAAAGATATAACTTTGACAAAACATATTGAAGAGCATTGTCATAGCGCAAATATAGAAAAATTGAATCGCCAAATTGTAAGCTCTTCTTGCAAACGCAAGGCAGTTGAAGACTTGTCCGAAAAGCCTGCAAAAATTATTCGTCGTGTACTTCAAGAGAATCTGCCATCAACCATTACAACAAATGACGTAGCAAATATTAGAAGGTATATGTACTGCTCCCGTAGGAAAATGCAGCCGGCATTGCCAAAAAACATCGATGAAACTTTCGATATTTTAAAAAACAAAAACATTGGAACAAATACTGGTGAACCATTTATCTTATTTAGTAATAAAATAGACCAGATCGTTGTATTTTCATGCAAGTCAAATATTGAATTTTTGGGAAAAGTTAATCGAATTTATTTAGACGGCACATTTAATTATTGTCCACAATTTTTTTGCCAATTCTTTACTATACATGGATATTTTAATGGACACTACATTCCCTTAGTGTTTTCATTGTTGCCTAATAAATGTAGTTCAACTTATCAAAAATTATTTAATATTCTCGAAGATATCGCTTTAAAACACTCTACTAGCTTACATATCACTGAGGCAGTTATAGATTTTGAAATAGGTATTCATACTGCTATTCAAAAAGTTTGGCCAAAAGCCCATGTTATTGGCTGTCGATTTCACCTTGCACAGTCATGGTATAAAAAAATACAAAAATGTGGTTTAATGTCAATGTACAGCGAGGAATCTTCTGAAGTTGGTAGATGGCTAAGGATGACCTTTGCTTTAACGTATTTACCTCCTAGGGAAGTGAGTGATTGTTTTATTTTTGATTTGCTTTCAATAGCACCAGACCAGGAAAACATAAAAAAATATTGCGATTATTTAATTGAAAATTATATATCTGAAGAATCTTTATTTCCTCCATCCCTTTGGGCAAAAAATTCAGCGGATCTTACTCGCACTACGAATGCCTGTGAATCCTTTCATAGCCATTTTAATAATTCTTTTTATAAAGCCCACCCGAATATATTTGTTTTTATTGAAAAACTAAAAGAATTTCAAATGGAGACCTATGTTAAAATGCAAAGTACACATATTATGTATAAAACGCGAAATAATAAAATAAAAAATCGCGAAAATTTCATAGCAAAAAAAATTGACGAATATGAAAAAGGAAAAATAAGTCGATTTTTTTTCATTAAATGTATCTCATTTTATTGTTCTATTAATAATTAATTGTATATGTATATATATAATATATCTTATGTATATGTGTTTCTATTTTATTTTTACCTTTTTTTTAAATCCTAAAATGTATACCTTTACAATAATATTTCAATGTAATAAATATATCAAATTTTTAAATTAGTTTTACTACCTGTTTTTCATTTGGTTTAACAACAGGTGGCTGGGACCGAATCCATACATTATTATTCAGGTAGGACTAAAGTTCGGGACCCAATAAGCACGCTATTTTTGAACTACCTGCTACTTGGGACCCAATAAGCATATGCCCGTTAAAACATACTTATATCAAATAATTTCACATTTTACTTAAGTGGTAAGGAAAGAAAAGAAAAGAAAAGAAAAGAAAAGAAAAGGGAAGAACATTGGAATTTTTTAGAAACTAAGTTAATGAAGGTAATTTAATTTAGTAAAAGTTAATTTTAAATTTACATTTAAATTGTCCAAATGGACTTTTCTCTTTCTTTTCTTTCATTACCACTTAAGTAGAATTTGAAATTATTTAATATAAGTATGTTTTAACATACTGAGAAAATTTTCTTAACGTTTTTGGCAGCAACCTATTGTTCTTTGGATTATATGTTTCATACAAGTAACAAAAATTTTATTTTATTCAAATTTTGACTACCTACTAATATAATTTATATTATCAAACTTGTAATTTGAAATATTTTCATTTCCTTTTTAATTTGTATTTGAACAGTTTTTTAATTGTAATATTAACAAGTGTAATATTCTCATTTTGTTTTATTAATTATAATATCATCTTTCACATTAATTTTATATCTATTACTCTTATTCAAGTAATTTTAATAGAATTTCTTAAGATCTTCATGTATTAAGTGTACCATTTCTTCATATTGTAGCCTTATGATGGTAATATTGTACCGAAGCTAGTAGCATCATGAGTGTCCTTTGAGGGACTTTAATTGAATTTTCTGTGGTTTGAACTTTGAGTTTTATAGAACCATTGGTTTGAATTTCATACAACCACATTTGAGATATGGATAAGCTCTTGGAGTTATGTCAACATTACACTTATAACAGACCATGGGCTATTTTCTCGTTGCTATGGACACATTGATTTATTTCGATTTTGAAGTTCCAAATATTTAATATTTCACGATTTGGTTGTAATACTATAATTGGTGAAACATTTTCTATTCGAATAACCCTCGGACATTGATGAATGCTCAAAAATTTTATGACAACTTTCTCAAGCTTGTTGCTTGTAGGCTTGTTTTCAAGCAACAAGCTTTCGAAATCTGTCATGAAATTTTTTCGAACAATTATCAACGTCCTTGGGTTATTCCTACTGATAATTTTTTCCCGCTGGTTGATTGGATCTTCGTTTGAATGAACGCGTAAGCCATTGAGTACCGGGCATTTGTGTCATTTTCATTTGACGTTAAAAATTTGCTGTCAGTTAACCTATTTAATAATAGTTATTCACGTAATTAGTGGTATAAGGACATTATTAACGCACGCATGTGAAGTTTGTACGACGAGGCCGTGGGCCGAGTCGTGTAATCACATTAGTGCGTTAATAATTCCTATCACACGTATTACTAGGTAATTCAATTCAAAAAACTGCCAAAAAATTACTCGTCCTACGGACTCTTAATTTTTTCAGAGGCAGTTTTTTTTATCAAATTGCCAGGCAACAAAATTCTCACTGATACTTACATGTCAAGTTTACTTCGACAACAAAAAAAGCTCTCGTGTAATAAGTAATAAGTGATAATTGTATTGTTATCAAAGGTGTGTTCTTTTTGACTGAGATCTCAGCTCACTTCAGTTGAAGTGATCTGGGATAAAGTGATGTGAGTAAGCACCAAAAGGAACGACCTACTCAATTGATCGATCTGCCGTCACATGCGTGAATGAGAGACATAAATCATATAAACATAACCTATCTGGATATCTCCGCAAACCTCGCTTGATTCATCCCCTCCACTTTATTTCCGACACAAGTTCAACTGATACCCCCTTACAACACATTTAGCATCGGTGAAAGGTGAGGAAATATCTCAGCTCACTTCGAAGTGAGTAAATAAAAAAGAAAGCGCGCATTACCGATGTGAGCTGAGATTAACTGAGATCTGTCAAAAAGAACGCACCTCATGTCTGAAGGTGTGTAATAAATTATTATAGTTGACACACATACAAGACACAAATAGGATGGTACCGTTACTTGATAAAATTCAAATTTCTATCCCGCTATGTAATTCAAATAGGTCCCCTAAACTCCCTTATCAACAATTGAAAAAGAATAGACCAATGTTAATTAATGAAAGTCACATTAATCAGTTCTGCATTTCTCTGTCCTAAATGTAAATTCAATCACTTTCATTATTCACTTGTCCATGTCAATGCTAATGGAGATTGATATTGAGTTCCCTGATCCTTGCAAGGAACAAGGCTAATTGGAGGTTTCTGTTTACTCAGTGATAAGACGATTGAAGTGTATTTTATGTGAAGTGAAAATATCTAACAACATTTCAGTTTATCTTGAGGCAATTGAGCATTGCATATAAATAAATGCTGAAAAATTGTCTGCACTGACCTTTAAGGCAATTCAGTGATCTTCAATCAGGAAGATGATACAGGATGCAGATATTGGGAACTATTGTCATCTGATATTGTTATGTACAAACTATTCAATATTCATCGTCTTTAAAATGAAGAATTGACACGTAGTATATTTTGAAGTATTCAATACATATGAATAGGTATATAGTTATATTTCTCAGTGTAGCATGAATAAATTGTTCAGTCAATATATATTTAATTTCAGTGAACTTTGTTCTTGCTTATGTTTCATTTTTAATACTAGTAATTGTAGAAGTTTATTATTTTAGTTTAGAATCCACTTCCGATCTTGTAACATCTTATTGTAATTGTCTCAATAAATAAATCTTTTTTATGAAGCCTTTTCCATACGTGAAAAGATAAGTTATATTTATATTTCTCATCCAAGGATGAAGCATATTTAATCAACTTGAGTAACCTAAACAAAAACAGGCTGAGGTAACCTGCTGACCTGATATATAGGCATCTCCAAAGCAGATAAAGATATAGAAGCCGGACATTTAGGACCAAAACAAAGAAACGCCTTTCCAATAAGCTTATCTCAGGAGGTCATAAGCTTCCAAACGAAAGTGGCGACGATTCAGCATTGCTTTTAGGAAATTGAAAGGGAATTAGTAGCATTTCCTTCAGCTGCCAAGATCCTTAGTATCAAGTTATTCTAACCGTTCTTAGCTAGTATTGGATTGCGTACGTGCCTTTGATTAGATTTGGCAAAGTGGCTAATCGGCCCATTTTTAGATCTATTGTGATCTTCTTAATCTAGATTACATTCTTCATCCCGACTCTTTTTAAGTAGCCAATCAGCCCAAAAACTGAATCTCATGTAATTTCATTCCGGTGGCTTCTAAACTCTCAGTACAAGTAACCGCTCAATCGCCAGGCAATCGCAGTGACATATAAATCGTTTATTTAGTCGGGGGTAATACCACAAGAGCTCAGATTTAGCCGGATATTTTTTGTGGTTGTTTTCGAATACTTACTTTCATTGGCAATTTAACGAGAGCTGTTCTGGCAAAATCACGAGAGCTACGCTACGCTCTCGTGATTTTGCCAGAACAGCTCTCGTTAAATTGCCAATGAAAGTAAGTATTCGAAAACAACCACAAAAAATATCCGGCTAAATCTGAGCTCGCGTGGTATTTGGTAAGACAATCCCATGAATAAAAAACTCAATTCAATTAAACTAAATTAAATTAAATTGATTCCATATGGAGGAATGAGTTTTCTTGGTATTTTCTGGAGTTGATTTTTCAATCTCCCTTACTATTTCTGCCTTGCAAATATTTCCAAATCTCGACATACTTTTTGGAATTGTTATATGCTGTTTAATTCATTCTGTTTTTGACATTTATAATTGTCAAATTGACGTGCATTGCTTGGTAAACAGACAGTACCTAAATGCTAGGGTTGCTACGGTAACGTAATTTATCCGATATTTTTATCCACTTGCAAACTCTCTTCCTTCCTATTTAGCCGACAGCAAACTACGATTTTTGTATTCACAAATGGGAATTATTATACATGAATGGGATTGTCAAAAATAACTAATTTTACATAGAAATTCACATACATACATTCACATTTAATATAAAAAATACATGAGTATATATTCAAAATACATTTAAAATGACAAAACAAAGTCAATTTTACAAAACATAACACAAAAAAACATCAACTAGTCATCACTCAGTTTTCTCTTAAATATTCTTATGCTTGTAGATCATATAATATCTTCAGGAAAATTATTAAAAGCCTGTACACTTTAAAAAAAAAAACTGAATTTCACGTACATTTTTTCGTGGCCCTATGAACTCTAAAATTTTGCTTATTCCTAGAATTGTGTTCATGAACATCCTGGTTATAACTTAAAATATTTTTTAAATATACTGGGGAGATTCCTAATTTAATCTCAAATATAAATAGCACGGAATAAAAGAGTAAATATTTTTCAACAGGCAACAACTGAAGCACATTTAACATGGAGTTGATTGGTTCCAATCGCGAATAGTTCATTATCATCCTCATACCTCCATTATGCAGCCTTTGCAATCGCTGCAACTCATTTTGGTTGAGCAAATACAAAATAGTCGCACAATAATTGAAATGAGGTCAGTTCCATTAGCTTTGCTTGCCAGTTGCCCTGTTAACATACCTACTACAGCTTTGACAGTTCTCCTGTCTTTACTTATTAGGTCTGCCGTAAAAGTTGGCGAATGACCTCTAATGAACTGTTTCGCTTGTCTATATATAGATTTTTGTGCCACCCACTTCCTTGTGGTCATATTTATTGTCGATTTTGCGACGCCGCAGAAGGGTTCCGGTCCAATGAATGTCATTGATTAGCCTTGCCTGGCTGTTTCATCCGCCAATTTGTTACCCTCATGAACTTCGTGTCCTGTAATGGTCTCCAAGTGCGTTTAAGGTACCTATGCAATCCCATACTGGCTTAGAATTGACCTCTATGGAACGAAGTGCCTTCAGTGCATCTTGGCTATCGATGAAGATGGCAACGGAACGGAATGTCCTCTTCTGTTTAATTTTTCCAACGCAATGGTGAATCGCTGTCACTTCTGCTTGGAAAGTTGTGACGTCCTTAGATGGGCTTATTGGAATTGCTATTATTGTTTTAGTCCTGCATTCCGTAAACCAGATTGCCTCAATATTCCTTACCTGGTATAGTTATTTAGAACCTACTATTAAAGCTATATCTCGTGATCGTTGCGTCAATGGGTTGCCCCATTAAGACATCCGCTCTTAGCTTCTCGATAAGCTTTCGATAGTCAGCACCGTGCGTTTTGTTTGTGTGTTGTTGAATTAGCAGTAGTCTGTGAGTTACAGACTTGTATAAGAATGTGCAATACTTCCATCGCACTTGTGGGAGTGGTTTTTATAGCTCCCATAATACACAGGAAAGCTAGCCTTTGTGTGCTACTCAATATCCTTACAGCTTCCCCTTGCAGTATCTTTGTGTACCACACCATTTATCCATAGGCTATCATTGGTGCTACAATCCTTATGAATAGCTACTGGGTAGTTTTTGGGGAAGACCACATATTCTTCTACATCTGCTGAGGGCAATGGTACCTTTTTGCGTGGTCTTTTGAAGGTGGGTGATCCATGAAAGGCTTGGATTAAAATGCGTACGTGCTTTGAACGTACCAGTAGGCCATTAAAAAGTCACGGGTCATAACAACAACGAAAAGGTGGATGGAATTGTGAAAAAGAGAGTATAAATGCCATTCATTTGAGGGGAACTCTTCTGTGGTGGCGCAAAAATAGACATGGCTACAAGAAAGTACAAGGAACGGGAATCTGTAGAATGTTGTGAAATCTTACTAGGACAGAGACAGACGGAACAGACACAGACAGACACAGACATTCGTCAAAATTGAAGGCAGAAATAATAAGCTGAGGTGAAAAAACGGTCAAGTCCTTAAAATGCTAACAGCAGTATAAGCTTAGTAGACACGCAACGTAATGAGGTTGACAAACAGATTATGTCACCTGAATAAGAAAGCTGAAGAGCTGATCCAATGCCAGTTCGAATGCCTGAGGAATGTGCGGAGGAGGAGGAAGGTTATGTCTCGAGGTGCACTGGTTACATATAAATTGATTCAGTGGACCACAATGGATCTAGTAATAGAAAAAAAAAATGGATCTGAAAAGGAACAGGCAAATTAGTCACCTCAACAAATCTAATCTAATCCTACCAGATAATTCTAATGGTGTGATCCATTTGATTTTTCTCATTTCTTCCAATATTATATTGTTGGTTGGGGACCCAAAATGGATGTTACCACCCATGATCTGCTATATTGTGACGATGATATTCTTTCCTAGTTTATTAAGTTTCCAGGCATACTGAAGAACTATCCAACTCCTATATTTTTTATCAATATTGAACTCTGGGCATAGTTTTCTATCGTGAATTTTGACTTGAAAGATACTCGTGGTATATCACAAGACTTTTAGTATTCTGTTTACAGTCCATGCTAACATTTATTATTCATCACTCTGTTGGTGTTCGAGGTCACATTGATATTGATGCCTGATTTTACCAACAATTTCCGAAAGTTAGGTATTTACATTCCACCACGTCTTGAGAAATACCTACTGGTTGGTGAAATCACAAATAAGATAGGTGGAGATCGATGACAAAAACCCCTTTGTCTTTAAATATAGAACGTTTTTGTTTGTTTTTTCATTACTTCACCTACCCAAAAAGGAAACTCATTTCCATTACCGAAACCACCATCCGCCATCCAACAAATCTATTATTCCCCTTGTGATGTGTGGTGCTGCGAAAGTGAATACAAGCAAGTTTTTCCATTTCATTATAACAATTATTACTTTGGAAGATTTATAACAACTCATAGATACGTGGATAGAATTCTCGAGGATTCCGAGCCGCACGTGTCAGTGATTTAGCCAGCTTGTTAAGCTGATTAATATGCATGAGCTGTTTGGATATCCTCTTTATCGGTTGGGATAAGGATTAATTGTTATCGTTACATAGAGGGAATGTATTCCAAAATTGGAGCAGATTGAAGTCGGCGATCTAAATGGAATTACATTATCGAACTGTTGATATTACTGGACGATTTCGATTCAAGGATCTCCATTGTATTTGATTTTACAAACAAATCAGTAGAATTATGGAGGGTGATTCATTAAGGGTGGCGAACGTCAGTATCTCGGAAACCCTATGCCCTATATTATTGCTGTTTTGTCAGAATATTCCCTAATTAAGGTTGCTTGAAAATATCAATTTGAGAGACAACTGCTTATGCTGCAAATGTTGTGGAAAGTATTTTCATGTTTTTGTCTCGCCTATCCTGAAGTGGCGGAGAAAGGGTTTCTCAATTGACCTTAGGAAAACTTCCTTATCCCTAAACCGATATTTTCACAAATCCATGCATGGACCCAATTCTTGAAAACCGAAGAGTAGAACAACCGAGAGTAAGGAGGCGTGGTTCTATCGGGAATGGATAACCCATGCTTCTACTGAGTAAATTTGACAGTTTTGTGAAATTATTTGACATTGTGGACCATTAACCTTACTTGTTTCACTATTCGATCTTCAATTTATATAATTCAATGGAATAATAATGAATAACAATATTTGAAGATTTATGTAGTGAGAATAAATGATGAAAAATGTTGGATAATTGGTATATTATGGCATGATTGTTATTATCATTTCAACACTAGTTATTATTTTTGATAATATAAGAATATTATTAGTGATTAAAAAGTGTACATTTAAAACTGATAAAAATTCACATGACAGATGACATGACTCTATCAAGAAATTCGGTATTATGATTGATCAACGAATGTGGCATGTCTGTGGCATTGTTCCTGCTTCATGATCCCTCCTTTAGGTTCTAAAATACGTAATTATGATGTTGAGAGAACAGCAGTAGAGTACAATGAAGGGATGATCCCCGGGGAACGTACTATTCTATTAGAGTAAGATCCCAGATTGATAAGACATAACTTATTTTCAAATAGATGAAATGGGTCAGGTTAGGCTCTCAGTAGCATCTCGTGTGCTTTGAATACCTGTGTGTTTGTGGAACTAGTCTAAAAGTACTTGGGCAGGTATCAGGTAACTAAAAATAAGAGTTACTTCACTTAAATTTGTATGTCTTATTTTTATATATGTTTTGTAAAATAATATTCTAGAGTAGTATCATGAGTGTCAGATACTTTCCATGGAACAAAACTTCTGTCAGACGTATTAAAGCTCCACAAAAAATGAATAAACTTTATTTATTTACACATTTCTGACTTTATTCTACAAAACATATATAAAAATCAGTCATACAAATTTAAGTTAAATAACTTCCAGTTACCTTTTGATATATTCACAAAAGAAACTCGGTGTTCCAGCAACATTCCAAAATGTGTCTCAATTTAGTCTCCACTTTGGGTTTTAACGCATATGGCATAGAATGAGCTCTCTTAAAAACGGATACAACCTTGTCTTTGATGCAAAACTTTACATCAAAATTCTTAATAGGACTACAGACATTAAGATCAATTACGTTTTTATATTTACTTTGTAGATTTCCAACTACATCAACACCCACATAATTAACTTATTCTGCCAATGGGGAAACAAAATGTTGAGCCAATTTCTACCAAGTAATGGCACAAACTGTTTTTTTAAATCTATAACAGTTAATGGCAATAGACACTGGTTGCCTGCAAATTCTACTATAATTATGCATTCGCCCAGGGCTTTGATATTTTGCCCTGAAACTACATTTTACTTGAAACTAACAGGTGTCAGAGCTACATCGATAAATTCTTTGAAATGACTCATAGACATCACTATTTTACATGCTCCCGTGTCAGTTTAAAATTTAATATCTTCACCATTTACCTTTAAAGACAACTGATGTGGTGAAGTATCATCAGCCCTTACACTTGAACTTACAGCTTTCATCATGTTTAAGCTCAAATTGAGCAAATCGCTGTTGACTGCATTTTGATCTGAAGTTTGCTTCTTCAATGATCCAACTGTATTTTTAGTTGGACAAAAATTTCTAGCATGGCCAAACTTATTGCATTTAAAACACCTCCATTTAACAGCTGGGCACCTATTTTTGATATGGATTCTGCCACATTTTCTACAGTCACATCCTCGGTCACTACGTTCCCATACTTGATTTGACTTATTTTTCAAATAATTAAGTCCTGAAGGTCCACCATCTCTCAAATCATGAACTTGTTTTTCGGCAATTTCTGCTGCTTGGGCGATACTACACGCCTTCGTGAAAGTAAGCTTCCGATAAAAGTTTCCTCTGGATACTTTCAGTACGTACTCCACACACAAACCTATCACGTAATGTTCCATCCAGAAATTGAGAAATTGCCCAAATCTACACGAACTAGCCAATTTACGTAGCTCTACAGCAAATTCTGCAATACTCTGATCAATCTTCTGATTACATTTATTGAACACAAATCGTTCATAAATCTCAGATTTGGAGAATGGAGCATAGTGATTTTTTAATTTTGTGATTATCTGCTCAAAGGATAGATCACTTGGTTTTTCCGGCGAAACTAAATTTCTTAAAGTCCGATAAGCTTCCGGGCCTGCCAAGGTTATAAACATTGAAACCTTGATTCTATCTTCAGTAACCACATTTACTTCAAAGAGATGATCTATTATTCCTAAATATGACTCGAACTCTCCTGCTGGACCTTTAAATGGTTCTATACTTCCATTCATAGCCATTTTAAGAAAATGGCCTGTCAACGTAACGTAACAGTAACTAGTTTCAGCAACCAAATATTTCGCTATCAAAAATACATAAAAACAGCAAGTTACCACTTCGTCGCCAATTGATATGTTCACAAATGAGCTTCGGAATTCTAACACTTAACTATGTTCATTCAGAACAGTCCAAGTACATACATCATAATCATCTGTCAGTCTGTACTGTCATAGACAAAAACTATATACTATACATACTATTCTATATACTATACACTAATATATTAGAAACATAACACCTTTCTCACCTGATACCTGCCTAGATGCCCTAAGGCTAGCTTCACAAACACACAGGCATTCAAAGCACACGAGATGCTATTGAGAACCTAACATTTCATTTATTTGAAATCAGGGATCCTGGACTATATTGCTGTCAAGAACTGATGCTCAAAAATGTATAGAATGATAGCAGATGTCAGTTCGGGGTTTTGACAGGACAACACGTATTTATGTACCTTGGAGTGACATTTACAAGGCCTTGAATAGTTATTTTCCTAACAAGTGCGGAAAGTGATACTTTCCCGCACGCAA
>CAJUYI010005199.1:0-16279 GCA_910591695.1 Galerucella pusilla
GTTACTGGACTATAATATATTTGTTGATTAAACTGGCAGCTACACGGATTTTTCTTATCACATTGCTATTTTTCCTTATTCAAGAGGGTAATGCAAAAATAAGTTGGCGCCCAAACTGACTTTGTCGACGAAAATCTCCAACAACAACCTAATTATATTCGAAAACTTCCTTTTGAGATAAGAAAAAAATACAGTCTTGATTAATTTTAATGTCTGAAATTTTCAAATTACTGAAATTTCACTCTAAGAGCTCGTCAAAAACATTTTTCCACTTGCTATACTATTTCATGTATGGAAATTAGATAAGGTACAACTACCGCTGAGTATTTTTTCGTACTTGAAGAAACATGTTGTCGAAAAGTAGCTCCTTTCAAGCCATGTTCACACCAAAGAAACACAGAGGAACAGAGAAACAGAAACAACAGCAAAAGTTCCGTAAACTTTCTGTCTACACCAAAGTACCTCATTCTTAAGAATGTTTCTTTGTGTTGCTGCAACAGGAAACGTGTCTACACCGGTGCAGTGTGTGATCCTAGTTTCTAAACAATGTGGTGCGACGAAGATTTACAGGCGAACAGGCAGCAGACGAACCATTTGCTAACAAAATATGCTCCAGTACCAGATTTTTTATATGTGCGATAATATTGTGCGATATTATTAATTAAATTTAAACAGAAGAGAACAGGTCAAATTAACAAGAATTAGAATTGGACACACACATCTTACATCCTCCTTTATGCTTATAAGACAAAATCCGCCAATATGCGAAATATGCAATACAATCCTAACAATTGATCATATACTGTTAAACTGTCCCAAATATATCAATCAACGACAAAAAATGATGCTTCCAAATGATATTAGACGTTGCCTAACAAATGAAAGCGATATTAAAAAAGTTATCACCTATTTGAAAACTATCGATATTTTCGACAAAATTTAATGCTAGCAACACACCGATATATTGAATACTGAGATAGAAGGCTAATGACCTCGTAGTCGATGCCTCAAACAAAAACAAAAAAAAAACAAACAAAAACAAAAACAATATTTTTTTTCTCTCTGTAGAACTGTGCCACCAAGTATTTCATTTTTCTTTCAACTTTATCAACACGTACACCATTGCCAATCCATTACATATTTCCACCCACAAATCCTGTTTTTTGTAACGGTCTTTTTGCATTTTATCCCGTGGATTCCACAAATAATGTTATTTATTGAAATGTTTTCATTATTGATAAACTGAATCAAGTTGAGCGTCGGGTTCACGACACAAGTTTCGAGTGAGGAACAAGCAACAACATGTCCACACTGATAAAAATACCGTTGAGAAACAATAAATGTTCATCAATGTTTCTATATCTCCTTTGATCTTTGCCGCTAAAAATGGAAACAAGCAACTTATGGTAACTTTTGTTGCTGCAACAGTAAACAACGAGGAACTTAAATAAATTTTTGGCTACATTCAGAAACGAGTTCCAGGAATCAGCAACATAAACATGATGTTCCTATGTGTCGCTTTCGGTGTGGACGTGGCTTTATGATCATACCATCTCTTACCAAAGATTACAGAATAAAAATATAAGATGTTTCACTCCAGGGCGGTTTGATTCAAGTTGCTGTCCCAGATGGACGCCGCTCTCATAAATTATGTTTACGACTCGCTTTTGTTTTCAATAACGAGACCGGTAGATACCAGAGAAGTTCGAAAAGCTTATTTTATTTTAAGCTATACAGGGGTAATTTGAGAAATATATATTTAAATTAATAAGATTCTTTATCACAAAGGTTTATTTTTAAATGTTAATTATTTCGAAAAATGATCGGGATATGAATTTGAAAAGGTAATTAAAAAATAAACTTGAATTTTTAAAATGAATCAATTAATTTTTTTTCCAGGATATTAGTAATTTTGTGATACTTATTGATAATCTAACAGATATTTATCACAAATTCAGTTAAATATACTCATTAGCCACCAGAATAATAGGGTCACTAAATCTTAAATTTTGATCTTTAAATTACGCGTATTTTTTGGATTGACAAGGTTAAAACGGTAAAAAGAGAAGCGGCCTCAGGATACCTCTATTAAAAATGTAAAATACTGAGTTTGGTTTATGTGTTAAATTTAATCTATTGTTTTCCAAATCTTTCAATACACATTTGAGAGTAAAATATATACGTATAGCAACTGGCATAATATTTGAGAGGAAATTGATTACATGGACGATGAAAAAAAAAATTAGTAAATTCGTTCAAAAGGAACTGACCAATTCCCCTTCGGTTAGCTATAGAATTGAATTTTTGTGTTTTCTTGCTTAATGTACTTGTTTATATAATATCCTTATTATAAAAATAAATCCGTAATTTTGTATTAGCGAATATTACAAAATATTTTGTTTTGCTATTGAAGAGAAAAATATTAATATGACTTTTTGCTCATTTCAACAATTAATTAATAAATTTAAAAAAAATCTATACAACATAAATATAAAACACGAACAACCAATAAACACCGTTCTAAAATAACAGCGCTCGACGGGAGACGTCCCGTATAATATGCCAAATTAAAAAATGCAAGTAAGGACGTAGCGACGTACTGTACCATCCAAGTCACCAGCGGCATCAATGATTTACGCGATAAATTCGAACGAGTGAAACATCTTATATTTTTATTCTGTAATCTTTACTCTTACTCTAAGCATGTATATAATGTATTTTAGGTATATAATTTATTATTAAGAAATATATTAAAATTTTAATGAATTTATTACATCATTTAATATTTTCAAACTCTCTGTTATAGATCAAATACTAGAAACAACGACGAAGAATATAAAGATAGTAGACGATCAGAATCAAGACAAAACCATAGGTAAGCCTACACATGAGGTTTGTTCGAACAAGCTTGAGAATCAGCTAGGAATTGTAGTGAGTTTGCGATTTCGATCGACGCAAACTCAGTACTCAGTAATTTTTGAAGAACATGTAATATAATTGAACAAACGATACTGCTAATAACCCAAGGTGGTTGATGCAGTTTATTTCTATAATATAATAAATTCAAATTGCTTCTCTTAAGGTGCATTCATGCAACATCAACTACACTAAAACTAATTTAATATCAAAATTGAATTTAAACTAATAATATTGTAATGTTTTCTTATTTATTTGAACTGCTTTTACCGTGGGATAAAATTATACACTCACTATGGCTAATTACTATTGATTTATTAAAGAAACACTTACACACTATAATAATCTTAATTTATATACACACTACTTAATGTCTATTAATTTATCTACACTCGATATAATAATTGTCGTAATTTATCTTCAACACTATTTATATTCACTATCTGTTCACTCACTCTATACTGAAATTGTTTACCGATTCACTGTATACTGAACAACAACTCCGACTCACTCAAAAACCCGCGTAACTCCAGAACCTTCTTGAATATACCACCTATGCGTATACTTTATAATTCGAGAACATTCGCGATAAACCATTGTTTGGCCTGGTACGCTTCGAGAACAGTCTGAATATTACCTGCGACAGAACCTTTCTAGAAAGCCTTTCTAGAACCTTCTGAATCAGTGAGTTCGTAACAATATTCAGCTGTTTGTGCAATATAAATTGAGAAATTGGTAAAACGACTGGATATTGGACGTTGTCAATAACACCGGTCAATGAAAAAAATATTTTTCCCACTATCACTACCCAAAGTAGACTTTTGCACACTCAAATCTAACCGCAAAGTTGATTTTTTCCGCGATCTGTCATAATTGACATTATTTACGCTCTGGAGCGTACTTTTTCGCTCGCCTGTTTTCATTTACAATAAACTAAAGAAAGGTAGTAAATAATAGATATATTAAAACAAAATGTAGAGCAGTCCGAATATTTTAGTTGAAATATTAATATTTGAAGATATTTCGAACGAAATTAATAAATATTCCTATATAATTTGACTGACATCTACAATTTATACAAGTTACTGGATTTACAACGCTGCAGGTTACGCTACCAACAAATAGATGGAGGTGTATATTTTATATGTTTAATTTTATTGAAATTATAAAATAAATTACACCTCATACATTGATATTATTTTGATTCAATACTACAGTGAAGGATTTAGTTCTTAGTTCAAGATAAAAATTAATATTTACAACTTATTACAAAAAATATAACGTTGTTAAGATTGACAATTTTCTTCGTCGTTTTTGCAGATTCCTATTTTCATAGTATTGATTTATACGGACAAGTTTACGTAGTAGAAATATAAGTCAGAAGGTAAGCAATGCATTATACACCTAGATGCAACAGTGATTGCATATTTAAGTACCTACCTACTATTTTGTGAAAATAGTAGACTATGGAATTAATGAAACGTCATTATTTCATTTTTAGTTTATAAAAAAGTTGTCTGTTTATAAATAGCTATTTGAAAAATGGATAGTGACAGTGAATTTTCAAGCACACCTCCAGATATAGCAGATTTTGCTAAAAATATTACTCTTAATCTTCTGCCAACTAAATCCCTAAATCCAGAGGTAAATACGAAAAACAATACAATATTTTCATGGATTGGTGCCGATCAAAGAAAATTAAAAAAAATTCGGAGAATGTATTGCTGACTTATTTTGGCGAAAAATCCAAAACTCTAAAATCTTCAACCTTGTGGTCACAAAATTCAATGCTTCGAAGCACTTTGCAAGTAAAAAATGATATTAACATCAGTAAATACACTAAACTGATTGCATTTTTGAAGTTAGAAGCAGTGGGTTATAAAGCAAAGAAGTCACAAACATTCTCAATAAATAAAAATAATAAGTAATTGTTACATGTTTTCAACATCACATTCTAATAAAGTGTATAGTTTGGCAAGTTTATCTGTAGCTATACGGGATCGGTAAGAGGCGAGGAAAAATATGGCGCCTATCTGTCAAACGTACAAATGGCGTACGGTACCCATTTTACCAAGTAAAACTGAAAATACAAAGGTAAAACGCCACTGGATAAATCAATATCAGTCAACTGACGAAGTGAGAGGGAAGATCTCACGCACGCGCTTGCCAATAAGAAGTCAGCTGGTCGATACAAATCACCAATTATGTAATTCGAGGGTGTGGTCATTATGGTTTTCGTACAACGCTGCCAGAGCTTCAAAAAGCCCATAACATATTTGGAAAAGTGTTCATCTTTAAATATTCATAAATTGAAAAATAATGTTAATAGAATAAATCCAAGGAAACAAGTACATTATAAAATTAATGTTCAATCATATTTTTAATATTGTTGATAATAAAAAGACCCTTTTCTTATTACTATCACTACATAGTAATCACTTCAGTTTTTTCATAGTTAAATGTTGCAATGTCGAATGTTTTGACTGCATTCCTTTCACGGTTACAGATAAACTTGCCAAAGTATACTTTTCATGTTTTTTTTCATTATTTGTTTAAAAATAACGTGATCGTAGAAAAAGTCTTGTGTGCAATTCGAGCAGAAAGTGCGTTGCCGCTTTCGGCAGATTGCCCGCGCTCCGCTACGAGTCGCGCGGTCAACTCTCTGCCTCAAGCGGCAAAGTATCACTTTCCGCTCTTAATACACAAATAGCTATTTTCTTGGGTTTCTGTTCTCATGCTTAAATTCTGATTCTAGACATTGGAAAACACTTGAATATTCATATGTAGTTCCGTCAAGTTTGCTTTGAACCGATTTACAACGATAAATTTAATTTAATACGAAGAATATTCACTTTTAGACAATAATTTCTTGTCATTTTACATCTATATGTCATTGTTTATCACAAATTTTCAATAAAAAACGACTCTTTTATCCGAAGAAATGTTTTCTAATTATAATTCAGAGTGGAAGTGTGGAAAAAGGTAGAACGTGTCGCGGGACACACGGTAGGAACTTTAGTTCCTTTTAAGCAAAAATTATGTAATACATCTGACGTTATAGATAAACGGGCTCGATTCCATTTTTTCCCTTATTTTTGTCGTAGGAGAAACCAAAATTTAACATGTAGCGGTCAGACTCGAAAATCGTGTTGACGGGTGTAATTTGTCAAAACTTACAATAGTATTCGAACTGTCAAATAACTGAAGATAAATATTGATTATAAACTAACTTGTTCAATTTAAATCCTAGTTTCTTGTGTGAACATCTACATCACATTTCAAGGTTCTATCTTCTTAGTTTTAGTTGTGAAATAATCCAAATTTCAATTCTTGCTTGCATGAATCCACCTTTGGTTGAAAAAAAGGGATAGTAGTATTTGTTTTGAGTACCTATATTGTTGATATAATATTTTGTCGTAGACCAAGTACCAGCAAAAACGATGAAGAATGTTGGGGCAGTGAACAACCAGAACCAAAACAACAATCC
This sequence comes from Galerucella pusilla, assembly GCA_910591695.1. Taxonomy (NCBI): domain Eukaryota; kingdom Metazoa; phylum Arthropoda; class Insecta; order Coleoptera; family Chrysomelidae; genus Galerucella; species Galerucella pusilla. The sequence goes on from CAJUYI010005199.1 coordinate 6,404, forward strand.
CAACAAACTTTCAAGTAAGCGAACACATTTTAATTGAATGACAAAAAAAAGTGAAAAATAAATTATTACTGTCTAAATAAATAATTATAATACACTATTTTTTTTCTGTGACATTTGAAGTTTTAAACTGGCAGGCAGTTGTACTTATAGCGACAATTAGACCTGCGTTGCTAAGTTAACCTTTATAGTAATCAAATATCTGTAAATTTAATTATGTAGTTTGGTTTAAAAATTTGAAACTTGATGGTTCTGTAGTAGTTATTTTGAATAATTCGATAAAACCAGCCAAGTTACTATTTTTTTTTGTGTTTGGGAGCCGTTCTGATGCCGGGAGCACTGCAGCCTGTTGGCTTATTGTACTCTACTCCCACATTTATTCCTCCCATCCAGTTATCCCCGTACCTTCGAGTAGACGATATAGGCCCATTGGATGTGTGCCATATACTTCAGGTGGCACATTGGCTTCTCCGAAGATTGTTTGTCTCCTTAAGTCCAGTACCTCACAGTCGGATAAGTTCTCGGTCTCCGTGCCATAAAAAGTGCAGTCGAGGTCCCCGTTATATAACCCTATTTCATGCAGGTGATCTTTTACCGGGGTATGACCCGTTAAATATCTTGTAATAATTCTTAGCTTATTCCTACTTTTATTCAGTAGTTCTTCGGCCCGTTTTACACATGTGTCACCTTGAAGGTTTTACTGTGTACCTGCTTTGGAGTGTTCCTCCACTGAAGTTTATGTTGGCTTTGTGCCCATTTTTGTATTTGCCCTCGGACTACCTTCTTTGTGGTCCCAAGAGCTGGTTCTGGTCCAACATATGCTGTTGCTGAACTCGCGAGAAGAGAGTTCATCAGCTTGTTCATTTCCAGACATACCGTTATGTCCCGGCACCCACACTAATCTGGCGGGCCCATTGTGCCATTCCTGCTGCCTAGACATCCATGAAGCCGTAGTACAGCCCAGTGTGGACACTCTAAGAGAACATGGACTGACGTTTCGTCAGTCATGCCGCAACCCCTACATAGGGAACTTTCCTCTACTCCTAAGTTGTGGAGGTGTTTCCTCATACAGCTGTGCCCTGTTAGGAGTCCTGCTATCTTCCTTAGCCTACTCCTTGGTTGTTCAGCGGCTGCCCTGGCGCAACGATTATACACCCTACAGGATTGCTTATTTCCATTTAACTCTGTGTTCGCCTCGCTCAAGTCGGCCGAATACGTCATCACTGGACCTAACCTTCTTAATTTTATGGTTTATCGTTTGTTTACAAAGTGTGTTTTGACGTTATCTTATCCGTTTTTTTCAATTTTAAAGGTGTTGTTTATTGATAGAGGTGGTAAGTAAACTTCTCTAATTGTCAATCAAGAAAGTCTATAAATACGAAGCACGTTATTTCAGAGTAAATACAAAATTTTTGGATTCGCGTTTCAATGTATACATTTCCCCATGCAAGCAAAAATTAAAATTAATTTAAAACTAAAACTTAGAACAGAGAACCATGTAATGTAGATGATCATGCAAAAAATTGGGAAATTAAGATTTAAGATATAAGCTAAAACTAAAAAGAATGCCTTAGTTTCTCAGTTTCTGGCATAAACATCTACATTACTTGATTTTATATGTTCTTAGGTTTAGTTTTAAAGTAATGTAAGTTTTAATTTTTGCTTGCATGAATTCACCTTTGTAAACTTCGAACAAGTATTTATAATAACTATCAATCCCAGAGAAAAAAATGTTTGAAGAGAAAATGTGTGAGTACCACAAGAGATGATAGAGGTTTTAAAAAATTGTTTATTAATAAATTTTTTATTAGTGCATAATGCGTCTATTTTATTTTTCCCATAAGAAAAAAAATATATAATGCTGAGTTTACCCATCAATTAACCCATAAGTACATCTCGTAGATTTGCTTCTGTTTCTGTGCAAAATAAATTATAAGCAAGTTCCTTCAATTCAAAGTTATTGTTTCAATCGTTAATTTATATTTTATAACTACTTATACTACTAAATATAACTTTTTAAAATAACATATCACCAAAAAAAATTAATTTATTATTATTTTTTGCAAATAAACTAGAAAAAAGTGGAAACTATTAACGATTGCAGTATATTATAAATCGGTCGAGGTCCACTGGTGACGTAAGCACCGACGAAAGATTGAAGCGAATAAGCAATCCTGTAGGGTTTATAATCGTTGGCCCTGGCGTGTCCATAAGTCCATCCCTTCAGTAGAAGTTTGGATTGTCTAGGACCCTGCAGAGCATTCCAATGAGCGAGGTGCTGATTCCTCAGCCAGTGAGTGATCATTGGCTCTATTTCATGGTTTGCCGCAGCCCTACACATGGATGGGTGCTGTCAAACGCCCCTTGTATATCCAAGAAAGCTCCCAGGGCGATCATGCCATTTTTCAGCGCCTTCTCCACCTGAGTTACCAGTTGGTGTAAGGCACTTTCAGTTGACTAGCCACACCTAAAAGCATGTTGGTTGTTGTGCAAAGGATACCTAAGCCCAACCTTTTCCTTTATGTACCGATCAGACACCCTCTCCAGTGTTTCCAGCACAAAGGATGTTAGGCTAATGGGTCTAAAGGATTTAGCCGCCGTATATGTGGTACGACCCGGCTTGGGTATGAAGACGACTTTCACCTGCCTCCACTGTTCAGGGACATACCTGCGTGCCAAACAGGCCCGAAAGATATGCACCAGAATTGTGCCAACGGCCTCCCAGCCTTGTTGAAGCAAAGCCGGGAAAGTCTGGGTGTTACCTTGCGGCTGTTTAAAGCTGCAAGGGCTGCCTGGCTGTCAGTTAGTATGTTTATCCTATGAGTGTCAGTCCTATATTTGTTTATTCTAACACATTCTAGGATAGCATAAATCTCTGCCTGAAATACAGAGGTATGTTTTAGTGAAAAGGTGCATCTTGTGTTTCTCATTTCACTATACACACCTGCTCCTGTCCCTTCCCCAGTCTGTGACCCGTCTATGTGCCAGGTCTCTCCTCAGGGAAGCTTCAGTCTGCTTGGGTCTTGCCAGTCCTTTCTGTGGGGTATTTCTACCTCAAATTTGGGACTGGGGAGAAGTTTAATGGCCATATAGTCTGTTTTCATATCTAAGATGGCTCCACTTATGATGTCCTTAACCTTCGGATGCCGCAGGGGGTACATTGTGTACCCCACATTTTTTTTGCTTTACAACTCTCAAAATATTATATATTTTCATTATTACTTATATCTAAATAATAAAAAAGCAATATTTGTTTTTGAATATCATTTTAATAGCATATTCGATACAAATATAATCAAGAAATACAAAAAATAATATTTTACATGACGAAGTTAATTAGAAAATTATGGATCCAATAAACTACATTTTGAACAAATTTTTGATTTCGTAGTTACATGATGATCAGGACAAACAAAGTTTCTGCATCTGTCACACTTACTTCTGCTCTTCTTGTCATATTTTCCGGGGCAGAGTACACACCTTCCCATGGATTTTTAATTGCCCTCGATTCTTGTACAATATGTATCCCACCTGATTATTTTCACATTTATTTAAAAAAAAATAAGAAAAAACTGTTTTTTTGATATATGTACTGATAAATGAGGGTCTAACTGAGGATTACTCAGCAGCATTTTTTGATTATAAGCAAAATGCAAAAAATACGCCCAAAAAATAGTATGTGGGGTACATTTGTACCCCCCTTCGGCATCCGAAGGTTAATATATATGTGTCCTGATCTAACTATTTTGTTGCTCAGGTTACTTTGCTGCCTAAATAGCCCCATCCTTACTTCCCTCATTATCACGAGGTGTAATGGAGGAAGGCCAAATAAGGCTTCTAGTGCTGCCGTTGGCCTGCATGCACCCTGCAATACTGAGACAAGCAAGTCTTTTCACCTTGCCTAGTCTCATCATTGCATTCTTTTGTGTCGTCTTTGTCCACCAGACCAAAGACGCATACATTATTATGGGTTTAAACACTACACTGTATATCCATTCGTGGACTCAACCCCCATGTTTTCCCACTAGTTCGTCTTGCCATCATTAATGTGGATCCCGATCTTGTTGCTACTTTTTCCATTTGTTTGGTCCATGTTAATCTCGAGTCAATAATAACCCCGAGATATTTAACATCCATAACCTTGAAGGAATAGTGGTCCCAAACCCACCAGGTCTATCAGTTATTATTTGCATTTGGTCGAATACATTTCTAACTTTTCGGGAATGACCAGCCTTTGAATTTCTAATCAAACTCCCAGTATCTGATAAGCGTTGGTGATTTCGTGCAAATGAATAATGGTAAGCGTCACTCATTGCGGATATTTTTCATCATAAATACGTCTTGTTTCTAGAAAGTTGCCATTTGCCAAACCATACCTAAAATACATATCGGTCATTTCAGGGTTTGTATACAGGAATCTCATATCTCTTCCACATTTTATAACACCACATAATCAAACAGTTGTTATTTCAGGAATTCCCAGTTTGAAAAAACCAGACAACCAAACGTTGAAAATAATTCAAGCTTCAATAAAAAACCGGAGTCAAATCAATGCGAAACACTTTCACAGTTAAGTGACAGTTCAGAAAAGAAGATTACACTAATGAAATCTTTGGAAGCAGTCGATAGTATCGAAAAAGTTGATTTGGAAATTAACCAAACATATGATGTAAGTATAATACAAGTAAACTCCGATTCACTATCAAAACATTTATTTTTAACTATATTATGCTTTCCTACTTTCGCATTTATAAAAATATATTCATCGCATAAATTTTACTCTGCACAATAACTGATGTAATGGGAAAACACCCTAACACTTCACTAGAAAAAGGAAGCTAGAGAGATAACCTAGTTTAAATAAAAACTGTCACATTTATTTTGAAATGGATATTTTTAATGATTTCGAGAACTATGTAAAAAAATTTAGAAAATAAGAAATAGAAAACTAAAAAAAAAGTAGAAAACCCAGGCCCAAACCCGGTTGATCGATGTTTAACTATGTATAAAAATATCAGAAAATAAGAAATAGAAAACCGAAAAAGCAAAAAAAAAAACCAGGCCCAAACCCGGTTGATCAAAGTGTGTATAAAAATATCAGAAAATAAGAAATGAAAAACTAACAAAAGAACAAAAAAACCCAGGCCCAAACCCGGTTGATCAAAGTGTAACTATGTATAAAAATATCAGAAAATAAGAAATGGAAAACTAAAAAAAAACAACACAAAAGGTAGAACGTGTCGCGGGACACACGGTAGGAACTTTAGTTCCTTTTAAGCAAAAGTTATGTAATACATCTGACGTTATAGATAAACAATTTGCATATTCTTTGGTGGTTGAGTAGTAAGCACACCAGACTCTCACGTGGTAGACCCGGGTTCGATTCCCCGCGAGGAATTTTTTTTATTGTTAATTTTATTTTTAAATAATCATTCTGCTTGATATTAATAACGACAACAGGTAGACGTTTGAAATATTTAGCAGAATATTCATTATTATAGATAATGGTACGGTACCCTTCATGAGGGAGTCCGACTGGCAACATCTACTTATAACAGCATCGTATATTTAAAAAAGGAAACCGTAGCATTATACAAATTGGACATTCGTTTACCACAAAATTAGTGGAAACATAAAATTTAATTGTTAAATTTTTAATTTGAAGTTATATTACAGTTTATAGAAATTTTTATTTTCTAGATTTTTTCCTAAGTGGGTCGTAGAAAAAATATGCTGCTCGACTCGTGTGGATTGTCCATATCGCACTTGAACGATTGAGCACTCCGCCTACGGCTTCGTGCTCAAACTTCGTCCTCGTGCGATATGGCCATCATATCCACACTAGTTCCACAAACTACAATTTCTTTCAAAATATGCCCTTTTACATTTAAAAACTACCTGCCAAATGTCAAATCAATTTATCCATCCATTTTAAAGTTATCGAATTAAAACATTCAAGTTTTCAAAATTTCAACACCCTGTATTTCGAAAAGTAGCTAGACCCCTTAATCGCGCAAAAAAAATTATGGAAATAATAGTGAAAATTTATCCGAACAAATTCAAGTAGATCACTAGCACTGCGAATACCAGCTTTGCATAGAATTTCAATACAGCATCGGTGGTTCAGTGGTTAGAATGCTTGCATTGTACGCGGGCGGCCCGGGTTCAAATCCGGGTAGGAGCATATTTATTATTATGAATCGCTGCTTCGTAAACGAGAGAGAGAGACTAAGGAGGCACAAGCACGCAAGGCACATAACGAAGAAATGTAACATAACGTTTCGTAACGTAACGCGTAACGGTCAGATCTTTTGCGTCGCGACCCCTGGTCGCTCAAACATAACCTGGCATAAAGAACTAAAGTTCCAAAAACCCAGGCCCAAACCCGGTTGATCAAAGTGTAACTATGTATAAAAATATCAGAAAATAAGAAATAGAAAACTAAAAAAACCCAGACCCAAACCCGGTTGATCAAAGTGTAACTATGTATAAAAATATCAGAAAATAAGAAATAGAAAACTAAAAAAAAACAAGAAAACCCAGGCCCAAACCCGGTTGATCAAAGTGTAACTATGTATAAAAATATCAGAAAATAAGAAATGAAAAACTAAAAAAAGAACAAAAAAACCCAGGCCCAAACCCGGTTGATCAAAGTGTAACTATGTATAATAATATCAGAAAATAAGAAATAGAAAACTAAAAAAAAAACAGGAAAACCCAGGCCCAAACCCGGTTGATCAAAGTATAACTATGTATTAAAATAACTGAAAATAAGAAATAGAAAACTAAAAAAAAAACAAGAAAACCCAGGCCCAAACCCGGATGATCGAAGTGTAACTATGTATATAAATATCAGAAAATAATAAAAATCTAAAAAAAAAAACAAGTGAACCCAGGCCCAAATCGGCGCGAATTCATGTGGAATACAAATCATTAGATACTTTTTCGGAAGGGGAAAGGAATAAATATGTATGTCCCTTCCCCTTTCTTCATCTCTCCACCTCAAATTGACTGACTTGATGGTAATCAAATAATTTTTTTTTTCATTCTCGTGTTCAGCGACCTCGAATTAACATTTAAAAAAATATTTCATCAAAATCCGCGTTGTACCACTAAACTAGAATTTTACCATAACCTAGTTTAAATAAAAACTGGATATTTTTAATGATTTCGAGGAACTCGAAGATCAAGAGATACAAGAAATTGTAGATTTTGTAAACCCAGAACGTCACCCATATACCGTTAGAGAACGTATTGATCACTTTGAAAGATAAGATGATAAAGAATTCTTGTTTTCCACACTATGTATGTACCTACTTTAAAACAACTTCAATCAACATCTTCACTTCCAATTCAGTGAAGTTAACTGCACGCTTCCGTTTATTATTGTTGTTACTATTTTGGTTCATTCTGTAAAATTACTTCCGTTGGTGATACACACAATTTCAGCAATTATTTAAATATTCATATGAAATCCTGATTTCAGTGCTGTCAAGCAGGTGACAGCTATGAGGTTAGTTATTGTAATTTCATTGCAGCCAACGTTGAAATAATTATTTTTTCCGCAAATCGCTAGGAAATTTTGACATTCCTGTCAAAATTTCTTGAAGAAAAAGTCAGGACTTCCTTACTTTAAAGAAATGTCATTTCCTTACTGTAAGGAAATGATATTTCCGTACAGTTGTTAGTGTTCTACATAAATGATTGAAAACACATTGCTTATAAGGACTTAATTTATATTTTGAAAACATCAAGTCATTGCTGAATACATTTTTAAGATCAATTTGTTATATTTACAGTTATTTGACAGTTAGTACAATTATTGAACATTGGAGGAACACTCTTAGAACTATGAGAAACATTTTGGACAACATGCAGGGTGGTAGGGTCATTTTGTTGAATATTTTGTACTGTGAAAATTTTATTTGCCACCTCAACCTTATTGTTAAGCGATTCTTCGATATATCCTTCAGCAACGTTTGATGACTTCCATCCGCCATGCCTCTTTAAACTAGTTATGTCGGCACCAGAGTCAACCAATATTGTTGCAGAAGACCGACGAAAGCAGTGACCAGTATATTCTGTCGGATTTACCAAGTTCAAATAAGTAGCAACTATTTTGGGCATTTTTCTAAATTGATGAATTCTTACCACTTGTCTACAACCCTTTCCGCTTTGATATTTAAAGAAAAATCGGTCACTGTTCATATTTTCTGGTCTTAACGAAACATACTTTCGATAAACATTCAAGTAGATCTGATTAATTACAAATGATCTTGGTTTGTTGGTTTTCGAATCAGGTATGCTGATTAAAAGCTTAGATTATATTTGTAAGTCTTCTATATCGTGTACAGTCATTCGGACTAACTCATCCATTCTACAGGCCCCAGAAATACCAAATATTACAGCCACCTAAAAAATAAATAAAGCTATAATCTAAATAGAAATTAAAACCTTGTAAATTACCTCAATCATTAAATTTTCTTTATCTGGAGCTTCCTGGATAAATTTTTCAATTTCTTCCTTCGTTAAAATCTTAGATTTCTTTGCCCTATAACCTTGAGCTTGCCGTTTCAATAAAGAACGAAGTTTTGAGTATGTAGATATATCTACATTGTGTTTAAGTGCAAGGGTTGACTTCAGCATTGAATAATTGGCCCATAATGTTGAAGATTTCATCTTTAAACAAAGTTCTAGGATGTATGCCATTACAACATTTTCTGAGAAAGAACGTCTGTATGCATTTTCGTACTTTTCTCTTGATTTCTTTGGCAATAATTCTAATGAAGCAGTATTCACTGCCTCAACCAGCTCTGGAGGAGTCCCAGGAATGGAAATTTCATCATCACTTATCATTTTACTTTCGAGAACACCAGCAATTAAATCTGTGTTGCTAAGTCTCGGCTTGCGCCTCGACCTAGCAATCTTCACAGTCGTCCAGGAATGTTAAGCTTTTCCTACCCGGTAAACAATGTACTATTGTTATGTTAATTCACCGAATAATAAATCAATGGTTAAAGTCAGTTTGAGAGACATTTACACTTTATTTCTTGAATAAGACTTTCTAATGAATTTATTTTCTAGTTAGTTGTTAATGGCCATTTTATTCGTACTTGAAAAGACCGCTCCTAAACATAATAATATAGCAGGAATATGAGATCAGCGATATCGGAACAACGACATTCCAAATTTTCCAGCTTGCTTATAACTATTTTATTTTTAGGTACAAATAATGGAAATTGAAAAAAATAACATATGCTGGGTTCAAAAAACAGAATCATCACAAGTCTTGGAAGATTTGCTTTTGGCCATAATGGAGGAGAGTTCAGAGCTCAAAGAAATTAGTGACTTGAAGAGAGGTCAACTTGGGTTAGCCGAATTTGAAGATATTTGGTAAATATTCTTAATCCTTTGGTAATGCATAAATAATAAATTTTTTTTAAACCGGCCAGAAATTACTTTCCGGTTTTATTTTTAGGTCAGAAAATCTTATTTTGTCGGACCGAGCCAGAAAATTATTGTGATAGTCCGGTAAAAGATTTTACCGGAATCATTTTTATTTACTTTCCCGCCTATCTTTAATGAAAAAAAAATAAATATATATATATATATATACATATAACTAACTGTGATTATATTTAGTGGTTTTTTAGAGAATAATACTTATTTTAAAGTACACTCTTTATTTTGTTGAGCTTTCGTTGCGCTTCGTCAACTTCATCAGAACCAAACTTGTGACTAAAAAATAATATCTAAAAACTCCATTATATAAAAAAATACAGAATACTTTTTTAAAAACACGTCTAAATTTTGATTATTTCACCAAACTAATGTCAAAATTGAAAATGACAAATGAAATGTTTATAAATTTGTGTTGGT
>CAJUYI010005200.1:0-16278 GCA_910591695.1 Galerucella pusilla
TCATTTAGAAACAGTTAGTTTCATTTAAAACCATATAAAAAATAGGACAACTTTCGTCAATTTCAAAATTGACTGAAAAATTGATGATAAATGTTTATGTTTCTATCATTTATTTAGGATCCCAAAAAATTGACTAAAACTTATACTAAATTATTGATAATTACAAACGGGCATTATAAAGGTTTGTATAATTTTTGAGACCTGGAGCTGTTTTGTAAGGTTAGGAAAATATCTATAACAGCTAACGTTATATTGGGATTAACCCTTTGAAGAATCTACATCCACAGATTTTTGATAACTCCCATGAGTTAAGAAATGAATGGTTTTAAAAAACCCAACTATGGGTGGTGTTCTAGTGTGTCGACTACATTGATTCAAAAAATACAACAAGTCCTGGAATAATTCATTAGCAGCTTCACTGTTTACTTTTTCATCTGCTACTTCCATTGGTTACTTCGGTCTATTAAGACACGAAAAGTATTCCTTCGTGTCTATCAAAGAATATTGCATATACAACGTGTCGCACGACGAGTTGAAACTATCTTTATATGGCAAAATACTTATCATGAAAATTTTTACGTTTCAGTTTTCGGATGTGATCTTTTCAACTAAAATATTTTTAAAGATAACAGACTTCCGGTTCTACCGGAAGTCGACTGTAACTTTGTTATTTCAAATAGAACACCCTGTATATCAATACATTTTTAAAATCCACGAAAAATTTTAGTATACTTTTGTGCGAAAACTTTTTTCGAAAAATGCGTGTTATTAATTTTTTTGCAAAAAATTTGACGGTTGCAGACCCTTACAAATTATTTTTTTTAAGAGGATACCCTCAAAGATATGAAAATGGTTTCTGTTTGGTTACTTTGAGCAAGGTCGGACCTATTTGAATCTATGTTGGAGCATTTTTCATTTTATACAGGGTGTGTATAGAAAGCGTTCAAAGTTTAACAAATTTCTTTATTTTTTTCAAAAGAACCACCCGGTTTTTTCTATTTTAATGCATTCAGGGGTAAAAAATAAGGCAAATTCATGTTTACTTTTCTATACCTAAACCTTACCGTTATCCAGATATTAAATGTTTTCTGTAAATTTTTAGAGATTAAGGATATCTTACTGCAAATAAAGCACATGTGTTCTTGTAACAACTTTTTCATATTTACCATGTATTAAAAGCAAATTTACATAATCTTTTTCATTTCATAGTGCTTGTATCAACAGGTCAAAATAAAATTTAGACCACACCTGCATCTCTCAAAATATCTGGACAGTGAAATTCCCATATGATACGACTATGGCTCCTCCGCCTTATTTTCGAGAATGATCTGGAATACGTAACATCTAGAAAAACCCAGCGCATCCACCAGAACTTCGAGAGTTTTCTAGAGAACTACAATACGTGCGAGTATAAATAGGCGACGAGCATCGCAGCGGACCAGCGGAGTTAGTTAGTCAGTTAGTGTTGATACTGAAAGAAAGCAATCGCGCCTCGATAAAGTGTTTATTAAGTGACTCTCACATAAATTATAGTTAGTGTGTGTTTAGTGTATTATATAAATTATTAAATAAGGACTGTATTTGAATATAATTCTGTAAATATAAATTAATTGTAAATATAAATTAGAATAAACGTTACAATACATTAATTTGCCTTATTTTTTACCCCTGAATGCATTAAAATGGAAAAAATCGGGTGGTTCTATTCAAGAAAATAAATGAATTTGATATTTATAAAGTTAAACTTTGAACACTTTTCATACACACCCTGTATAAAATGGAAAATATTTCAACATAGATTCAAATACATCTGACCTTGCTGAAAGCAACCGAACAGAAACCATATGCATATATTTGAGGGTATCCTCCTAAAAAAATAATTTACAAGGGTCTGCAATGGTAAAACTTTTTACAAAATAACTCAAGAAATATGCATTTTTCGAAAAAAGTTTTCAGACAAAACCATACTAAAATTCTACGTAGATTTCAAAAATGTATAAATATACAGGGTGTTCCATTCAAAATAACAAAGTTACAGTCTGCCATCTTTGAAAATATTTTAGTTAAAAAGATCGGGTCCGAAAACCGAAACGAAGATATTTTCATGATTTTTTTTTATTCTGTTATTTAACGTCGGTCTATTTCTGCGACTGAGGCTAATCACCGACGCCGGGAGCACTCTACCCCTAACCGGAAATTTCGGCGAGCCCACTAGTGTTCCAACCAGTGGTAGCGTTCTTTAACGAGCCCAACATCCATGGACTCGGGACCTCGGTTTTACGTCTCCTCCGAAAGACGGCATATCTACATTATACCTCATGCTCATTGGTATAATGCCTGCGAGCTGTGATATGCTAGTCCGCTGCAGGCTGTACGGGCCCTATACGATGGTTTTCCCTGGCATGGTCGTCACCCATCCAAGTACTAACCATGTCCGACCTTGCTTGACTGTAATTATCGCATCAAACGCGTTCCACTACAGTGCTGGGTCGTCGCCCTTTCATGATTTTACTTTAAGTATTTTGCCATATACAGATAGTTTTAACCTGTATAGTGTAGATTATTTTTCAACACTTGTATGAATTTACCTTCTGTTTAATTGATCCAAAACAATACGTAATCGTTGATCCATCTTAAATAAAATTTGATCTTTGTAGAAGGAACAATGTTTTCAAGATTAATATCGGAAGTAATTACACAAGTGCATCAAAATTACCGATAATTATTTATGAAAGCTTCTTGTTTAATAACTGCATGAGTTTATTTCCATATTATGGCGAAAGAGCCCGACTCCGAAGGAGGAGGGCTCTTTCAACAAAATATGAAAATAACCGAATGCAACTTTTACTGACAACATGCTTGAATAAAAAATTAACAGGTTTATTTTGATGCTCGAGTGTAATTCGGTAGAATATTTCTGGAGTAGAAGAAATGAAAGTATTGTATTTTTGGGTTTACTTTCGGTCACTTTTTCTTGAATAGAACTTAAATAATCTTGACAAATCACGACATTCCAACAAATTTTGAAATTTGGCATATATCACAATGACAAATGCGCAATTTTAACACTTGTTGCTATAGTTACAGACCTACAGGGAAATTTTCGATAGATGGCGGGATCTTAACGGTAGCCTGCGGCCAACGATTATACACCCTACAGGATTGCTTATTCGCTTAAATCTTTCGTCGGTGAGTGGGAACTTGCTTACGTCACCAGTGGACCTCGACCAATTTGAAATATATTGCAATCGTCAATACTTTTCACGTTTTTCTTGTGTATTTGCAAAAAATAATAATAAATTAATTTTTTTTTGGTGATGTTATTTAGAAAATTATATTTAGTAGTATAAGTAGTTATAAAATAAACAATAACTTTGAATTGAAGAAACTTGCTTATAATTTATTTTGCACAGAAAGAGAGGCAAATCTACGAGCTGTGTTTATGGGTTAATTGATGTGTAAACTCAGCATTATAATATTTTTTTTTATGGGGAAAATAAAATAGACGCCTTATGCACTGCTAAAGAATTTATTTATAAACAATTTTTTTCAATTTTTTTAAAACCTCTATCATCTCTTTTGTCGTACTCACACTTTTTCTATCCAACCGTTTTTTTTCTGTGATCGATAATTATTATAATTAATAGTTAACAAAGAAGGATTCATACAAGCAAAAATTAAAACTTAGATTACTTTATAACAGAACTAAGAACATATAAAACCATGTGATGTAATGTAGATGTTTATGCCAGAAACTGAGAAACTAAGGCATTCTTTTTAGTTTCAGCTTATATCTTAATTTCTTATTTTTTTGCATGATCATTTACGTTTAATTTTACATGGTTCTCTGTTATAAGTTTTAGTTTTCAATTAATTTTTATTTTTGCTTCCATGAATCCACCTTTAGTACCTATTTGAAATGTATACAATGAATGAAAGTCGAATCCAAAAATTTTGTATTTACACTGAAATAACGTGCTTCGCATTTATAGACTTCCTTGATTGACAATTATTAGAGAAGTTTACTCTACTAACCACCTTTATTAATAAACAACACCTTCAAAATAAAATAAAACGGATGAAATAACGTCAAAACACACTTTGTAAACACACGATTAACCATAAAATTAAAAAGGTTAGGTCCAGTGATGACGTATTAGTCCGACTTGAGCGAGGCGAACACAGAGTTAAATGGAAATAAGCAATCCTGTAGGGTGTATAATCGTTGGCCTGCGGCATCTTATATGGGATTTTCAATACAGAAGGGTGATACTCGAAAAAAACCCACCTGCTCACCCAATAACGACTGATAGAGAGCTGAAGTTTGCAATCGACATAATATCAGCCATTTTGTCGTTATCTAGCAGTGGCAATAACGTGCAGAAAAGTATCACTTTCCGCACGTGCTAGGTACACTATTTTTCCTACTAGCATGCGGAAAGAAACCCAAAAGTTAACATAAAGGAACATTTATTATTAAATTCATATCAACAAATCAATTATTAATATTTCACATTCATTTGATGAGGCTTATACCAGGGCCATTAACAAATTATTGGAACATACGTCTCGTTTTATTAAAAATTATAGCAGAATTCTAATATATTCCTCAATTTACTTGATAAACTACAATCATACAGATATATATTTTAAATATTCAAATATCAGTATACTTCCCAAAAACTAAGCAAATTTACTTCTCCGCACGCTAGTAGAAAAAATATTTGTGATAATGATTGGCAAATTTTTTTCCCGATTTTTCATAAAAAAGAGATGCATTCAGTTTAGGATACTGAGTGAAAATAATCATCGTAAAATAGCATTGAATAGTGTTGAAGAAATACCAAATTCTTTGTCCTAATCCACTTCATTTGAGAAAAGCTATGAAACAAATTCAACATAAAATTCCGAGGGTCGCGAAGTCTACCAGAACCGTAGGAAAATATTGTTCCAGTCAAGTAGTATTTAACTGCAAGAGCGTTATAAAGATGAACTTTCCGTGACACTTGAGAGGACACTGCCTAAAAAGAGAAAAAAACATCGTACGGCTCGAACACATTTGGGCATATCAATATTGTAGATGCAGAAAAGAATGTAGATAATTTGTGTGTATGGACATTTTTTCTAGAGAAACGAACTATGTTCGAAAATAGAATATTCTTACTAACTGGATGGAGGGAAAATATGTATATGAACTCCACAGTATGTGAATAAGTACATACAAGCTAGTTGGATTTTTATTTTTTTTATTTTTGCTTAACGTGCCTCGACAGCGCTGGTCATTGGCACAGAAAAAATAAATACAAATATTTACATAATTTTTACAAATATTTAAATTAGATTTTACAGTATAGGTTGGTAGCTTTCAGGAACTGTAAGACTTTCTTGATTTCGGTAGGGCAGTGAAGCATTTCCTTGAGGTTGGGCCTAAGATCAAGTTGTTTGTATATAGCAGCAAATTGTTTGCAGTCCGTCAGTATGTGCTTAATGGTCACAATATCGTTACAGCTATGGCAAACGGGACGATTTCCTGAAGACATCAGATATCCGTGTGAGAGTTTGGTATGACTGATTCGGATTCTTCTGATTGTAGTAGCCTCTCTCCGGGTTAAGAAGTTCAGGGAGAGAGGAGAAGTGGATGGATGGATATCATGAAGTGCTGTCGTACTATGGCGCCACAGGTGTCGCCAAGAATCTTGTGTAGCGTTTTTGAAGTGGATCTTCAGGTCGGTTGCGAGTTGGACAATGTGTGTTGAGTCGTTATTAGTGGTAGCATCTTTCGCGTGGCGGTCCGCAGTTTCGTTACCATCAATGCCGATGTGAGATGGAAGCCAGATGAGAGAGACTGTTATATTTTGAGCAACGAGAGTTTGATAGATGTCGTGTATATTCTGGACAATTGGGTGGTCAGTGAAGGTTGACTTGATTGACTGAATGGAGGAAAGGGAGTCTGTGCATATTGCAATATTTTTGTGGGGTAGGTGGATGATTTGAAAGCTTGAAAAATGCTTTGTAGCTCACCTGTGTGAACGCTACACACTATAGGTAGGCTGAAGGAGCTTATGAGTTCATGCTTCGTGGAAACTGCACAACCAACACCGGAGTCAGTTTTGGAAGCGTCTGTGTAGAGTATTAAATCATAAGGTTTTTTTTTGTAGTAATTCTAGGAATGCTTTCTTTATAAGTGCAGTGGGAGATTCATGCTTATTATAAATGGTAAGTGAGGTATCGATTGTAGGGATATTTTTGGTCCAAGGTGGAGAAGAAGGTAGAGGGAGCGGGGAGGTCAGAGAAAGGTCGGTATCTTTGAGTAAAGGAGTGAGTATTTGGGGGATAGATTTTATAATTGTTCGAGGGTAAGTAGGGGGATTAGTCGTAGTGAAAAGCGAGTGAACAGGATTGAGAGGATTGGAGGATACTGAGGCAGCATATGAGAGGAGTAGGGATTGGCGTCTTAGGGGTAGGGGTAGCTCATTAGCTTCAATGCGGAGACTATCAGCAGGGCTAGAGCGAAAGGCACCAAGGAAGAGACGAAGAGCGGTATTGTGTACAGAGTTCAGTGAATCAGTGACAGATTTGGTGGCAGACATGTAAATAAAGCAGCCATAATCAAGCTTTGAGCGGATGAGAGCTCTGTATACTCTTAATAATACGATTTCGTCGGAACCCCAGTGAAAGTGACTGAGGGTTTTAAGTATATTTGGTCTCTTTATACAGATGTCTTTGAGTTCATGGATATGGTGTTTCCAGTTAAGTTGGGAGTCGAAGGTTATTCCAAGAATTTTACATTGATTCGCAATGGGCAGGAGTATGTTATTGAAGAAAATGTGAGGTAAAGGAGAAGATGTTCTTCTTGAAAACTTTATTATTTTGGATTTGTTTTGGGATAAGGATAATCCTAGTTGGATTTATATTGTAAGGTTTTTCTTATTAATTTGAACTGTTTTTACCGTGGGATAAAATTATACGCTCACTATGGCTAATTACTATTGTTTATTGAAGAAACACTCACACACTACAATAAACTTAATTTATATACACACTACTTAATGTCTACTGATTCATCTACACTCGGTATAATAATTGTCCTAATTTATCTTCAACGCTATTTATATTCACTATCTGTTCACTCACTGTATACTGAAACTGTTTACCGATTCACTGTATACTGAACAACTCTCGACTCACTCAAAAACCCGCGTATACAGGGTGCGGCAGATAAACGGTCAATTAGAAATATCTAGAGAACCAAAGGTATCTGAAATATGAAAATTGGCATGAAGGGGTTTTGAATAATGAGCTATTGAATGAAAATATTGCCGTAACAATTCTACTTCCGGTTATACCGGAAGTCGCACATAACTTTGTAATTTTCAATGGAAGACCCTGTATATTTTCAAATTTTAGGAATATTCACGTTATTCTGAACATTTTTTGTTAATACTTCCCTATACCTATCTTGAACCGTTTTTGAGTTGTAATGTTTTTTATATGAAAATGACACTTTTTTACCATGTACGTAAAATTCAATATCCTCTAATGTAATTTGAATAAAAGTTTAAATTTCTTAGGAACTATTTATCACATACCGCTTTATCGTTTACACTGTGAAGTTACCTTTTTTATTATACAGGGTGCTGTCAAAATTGGAATAAAAACGGAATCCACAATCTTCGCGTAATTCTGTTTTTTCAAATGGGACACCCTGTATGTGCTTATTAATTTTAGAAGAATACGTTGTCCACTATCGATATGTATCACTATTCCCTATACCTATCTCCTGCAGTTTTCAAATAAATCAGCTTTATACATTTTTATCACAAAAAATTAATTTATCAAGTCGCCTATGGAATATTCTGACAAATGACAGTTATTGTTAATGTTTAATAGTCACCTTGTTGTATGCCGTTGTGTGAAAGGTATAATAATAGTTTGCCTTTAATTTTCTTAACAAAATAATAATGGCACATTTAGGATATACAAATGATGATTTTTTAAATTTAATTATGATTCACGGTGAGTATAACAGAATGATATCCAGAACTTGCCGTGTGTTTGCTGAGAGATATCCTGAAAAGCCTCGACCAAATCATAAAACTGTAAAACGTTTGCTACACAACTGTTCCCAGTTTGGTCAGTTTAAAAGTAAAAGAAATAAGCTCAAGACCCATGTCGATAATGAGGATTTACAAATAGACATCCTGGGATATTTTCAAGCTCATCCAAATTCATCCTTAAAAGAGTCTATGAATGTTTGGAAGTTGATGGGCAACACTTTGAACATTTGTTGAATTAACAAGCTAGTACCTTATTATCTTTGATAGTATCTGTTCAACCGAGTGTTTAACACAATAAATTAATACCTCATAGCCTATAAGAAAATTAATTTTTTGCGACAAAAATGTATAAAGCTGATTTATTTGAAAACTGCAGCAGATAGGTATAGGGAATAGTAATACATATCGATAGTGGACAACGTATTCTTCTAAAATTAATAAGCACATACAGGGTGTCCCATTTGAAAATAAGGAATTACGCGAAGATTGTGGATTCCGTTTTTATTCCAATTTTGACAGCACCCTGTATAATATAAAAGGTAACTTCACAGTGTGAACAATGAAGCGGTATGTGGTAAATAATTCCTAAGAAATTTAAACTTTTATTCAAATTACATTGGAGGATATTGAATTTTATGTACATGGTAAAAAAGTGTAATTTTCATATAAAAAACATTACAACTCAAAAACGGTTCAAGATAGGTATAGGGAAGTATTAACAAAAAATGTTCAGAATAACGTAAATATTCCTAAAATTTAAAAATATACAGGGTCTTCGATTACAAATTACAAAGTTATGTGCGACTTCCGGTATAACCGGAAGTAGAATGGTGACGGCAATATTTCCATTGAATAGCTCATTATTCAAAACCCCTTCATGCCTATTTTCATATTTCAGATACCTTTAGTTCTCGAGATATCTCTAATTGACCGTTTATCTGCCGCACCCTGTATATAGTCTCCAGAACTCTAGATCTTTCTTGAATTCACCGTCTTCTACACTGTGAGAACAGTCTGGAACATTACCTGTTAAAGAACCTTTCTAGAAAGGTCGCATTCATAGTTTGCGACAGGACCGGCTTTTGAATCACTGAGTTCGTAACAATATAGTTGTAACTGATCCATAGTTTCGGAAAAATATACTTCTTTTTTACTATTTTCAACTTATTCACTCTGATCATCTTCATTCTCTGATAAGTCGGTAATTTGTACTATACAGAGTTCGACAAAAGTCCGGGACCGTACAAATATCGAAAATTTTTCGAGAAATCTTTTCATATCACAAATTTTACTCCAACTTAAACTATAATTTGGAAATATTTTGAAATATACAGGGTGGTCCAATAAAGTGTGGCGTATCAAAGTTATATTTTTTCTTATAGAGCACCCTATATTTTATTGCATTTTCTGATTGCCCCTGAAAAATATGATACTCCTTCATAATGGTTCCTTATACCTAAATACAGAGGGTTCCGAGTTATGCTGACTTTTTTGACTTTTTTTTCAAAAAAATAATAACTCATTGATATAACAAATTCTAGCAAATTTTCTCTTACATCTAAATAGTTGGACTTTCGTTGGATGTATTCCACGATTGAGTACTAAATATCTCTTTACAGGGTCAATTTTCAGTTGCATTATTAGACCATTCAATGTGTAGTATCAGGCTTATTTTGAATGGAACAACCTGTATTTTAATAATTCATCATATTTTAAATAAATCCCAAAACGTGTACAATCTACGCATAATGAATATCAGGTGAAACACCAGATTTAATTTCAAACCATAATCACATTCAAAAACATACGCTGATGGTTTTGTCATGTACACATTATTGTTATAATTCGTTTTCAATAGACCAGGTTTATTTTTTTATAATATTTTCCAAATTGAAATAACTAAGGTGGAATATTATTGAAATTATGATTATTTTGGTACGTTATACTTATCAGCATAAGTTCCGGAGTTTTTAATACAGGGTAAATGTTAAAAATAAAACCAAACGTATACTCCTGAAACGATTGAAGCGCTGATTTTATGTAAAAAACGCAAAAAATTTACTTCTCTCGAAAAGGGTTTATTATATCGATTTGAAAAAGGAGAACATTTTCATGAAAAGTATTTTGAATTTTCCAAATTAGGTGTCGTATACATGAAGAACTTGAAACTGACTGGCACTGACACGCTGTAGTTCCTCCAGAAAGCATTTTCGGATTAAGGTAATTAAAGCTAAATCGACTTAAAATCACCTCCAGTAACTGTAGTTTCCGTTTGGCATAAGAGTTTTGGACACCCTGTATTATCAGCAATATTATTCGTATTATTGACAGGTGGAAAGAGGTTTGATAACCTTGGAATGATATCATTTTGTAGCAAACGGAGATATTTGTGAGCGGTAAGATTTATATCAATGAAAAAAGGCTAGTAACAATAATAATAATAATTTTTTATTCACAGAAAGAAAGAAAAGTATTTACAAGAATACATGTGAACAAAAAAAAGAAACTACCGATAGGTGAAAACACCTGTTTCGGGAATGTCAATAAATAATGCATAAGCATAGAATTAAATTTTTAAACACACTTATTAATTGAAATAATTTAAAATTAAAAATACAAACACAAATGCATCTCCATCGAATTAATAAATAATGCCTAACTTTAGAATAGCCTTACTTTTTAGAATACACCTATGCTAATTAAAATAAATAGAAATTAAAAAAATAAATACACCTTAATATCACAAATAAAATATTGCAATAAATATATTATGTTGGATATGGATGCGATATGTACGAGATTTTTTTGTGTTAAGAGGGGAAAATTAGTAAGTACGGTAGACTAGAAATAGAATTCAATTATATCACTAAAATAATGTCTTGACTTACTATGCATGAATTTTTTTATATGCTTTTTGTATATTTGTTTACCATTTAAGTTTTTAATGTTTTCAGGGATTCCATTAAACACTTTAGGGGCAATGTACCAGAAAGAAAGTTGACATAACGATTTTTGCATTTTTGGCAATGTATACTGGTTTTTTTGTCTTGTATTATGTTCATGTTGAGGCAGCTGAATTAAATTTTTAATATCTTGATATTTTAGAGCAATTGTTAAGAAATATAGTTATTTCACATCTAGCACTCCACTTTCGTTATATAGATCATCTGATGGGTATCGAGAAGATTTATTAAAAATTATCTTAAGGAATCTACGCTGTATTACTTCTAGTGGATAAATATATGATTTGAGAGCACACCCCCAACCAATTATCCCGTATCTTAGATGGCTTTCAACCGAACAAAAATATAAAGTCTTCAGGTAATTTGAAGGTATGCACTTCTTCAAAAATCTAAATTTGTATAAGATAGTTTGTAGTTTTTTAACAACGTATGTGATGTGGTCATTCCATTTCATATTACTATCAAATATAATACCTAAATATTTAATTTTTGTTACAGGATTTATGGCAAATGTTGAATTTTTAACGGTAGTCTTTAAGGGTTCGAAATTAGGAGTATTAACATTGGTACAAGAAAATGGTGAGTATTGGGTTTTGTCTAAATTTAGAGTTAGAATTTTGTTGTCGAACCAACTATTTATTCTGGCAAGGTCATTTTCAACTTTATTCTTAAGTTTAAGCCAAGTGTCATCGCTGTAAAATATGGCGGTATCGTCGGCAAATCCTACAATGTCTCCAGCCCCTTGTAATGAAAATAGGTTGTTAATATAAATGTTAAACAATGTCGGTCCTAAGATTGTCCCTTGCGGAACACCATATTCAGTAGGTTTTAAATCACTCATTACCCCAGATACTTTAACTAATTGGTTCCGGTTAGATAAATAGTTTTTGAATAATTTGAGACATTTATTTCGGATGCCAATTTCTTCCAAAGATTCCAGTAGCATGTCGTGATTTACCGTGTCGAAGGCTTTGGACAGGTCTAGGAAAACGCACAGACATGGTTTGCTCTGGTTTAATGAGTTATAAATTTCAGTTGTTAATTCCAAAACTGCATCTTGTGTTGACTGACCTTCTTTAAATCCAAACTGATGTTCTGAAATTACGTTAAATTTTTTAATAAAGGAGTTAAGTCTATTTTTTAATAAAGTTTCGAATATTTTAGAGATGTGCGGGATCAGAGAAATTGGTCTGTAGTTAGACACGTTAGTTTTGTCACCTTTCTTATATATCGGTATAACAAGAGATGTTTTGAAGCAAGATGGCCAGACACTATCATCAAAACATTTGTTTATTATGTAAGTAAGCGGGTTGATAATATATTTAGCAACGGCTTTTAAACATTCACTATTAATGTCATCTATACCTGCGGCTTTTTTAGGTTTTAATGATTTTATTATTTCTAGAATTTCATTATAAGTTGCCGGAAACAGTGCCATGGAGTTAAGTACAGTTTTTTTGGGAAACTCTTTTTTAGTGTGGTTGTTAATTTTTTGAGCTAATAATTTACCCGTTTCTGCAAATTGCGTATTAAATTCATTTGAAATTAACTTTGGATCAGTTAGGATTTCCCCGGTTTGATTTTTTATTGAATTAATATTAATATTTGATTTTTTGTCAGTAGAAATATTCTGAATTATTTTCCACAATTCCCTATTATTATTTTGATTCTTATTAATTTCCTTTTTATAATAGTTTTGTTTTGCCTTTTCAATAAGAGATTTTATTTTATTTCTATAATTTTTGTATGTCTTTTTTAGATCCATGTCATTTGGGTTTTGTTTAAACTTTTTATACAAGTCATTTTTTTTATTAATTGATGTAAGTAATCCATTTGTAACCCATGGTGAGATTTTAGTATTTTTCCTGAAATATTTTTTAGTCTGTGTGGAAATAGTTATATAATTAGAAAGTATTTGAACAAATTTCTCTGTTGCAGAATTAGGACTGGAATCATGGAAAACCGTATGCCACCTTTCATTTTTGATCAGATGTACAAGTTTAGGATAGTCAATGTGATTGATATATTTTGGTTCGCTTTTAGGATTTTTTTTATGACTTTCAAATATGATTTGCAAGGCAATGGTATGATGGTCAGTAATATCTGACTCAATTACAATGGGTATTAAATTATCTGTTTTAGTGAACGAGTTGGTTGTAATAAATAAATGATCTAAACAAGCTTTTAATCGTGTTTGATTATTTATCGTAGATATGAAACCGAATTCCTGCAGAACATTCAAGTACTCCAAAGTGTTATTGTTTTCGTCCAAGATGTCAATGTTTATATCACCCGAGAAAACATAGGTATAATTTTTATCAACATGTTGATTAAGAAACAATTGAAGACTTTGAATAAACTCAGGAATTTTAGGGTTCCAATCTTTCTTAGATGGAGATCTGTAACAGCTAAAAATTACTATTCTAACTATTAAGAGAGTATGATCTTAACCATAGTCCCTCCAAGAGAAAGATTAAGAAGAAAACAGTGCATACAACAGTGAAGAGAAGATATGAAGTTATTATTTTTTCAAACTTGAGAATGAATTGTTCCTGGTCCTGGTGTTGCTTCCTGTCATCACACAACACACGTTGATTTTTCAATCCGAATAATACCTGTAATTATGCCGATTAACATAACCGTTTAGAATGAAGGTACATTTATGAGGAAACAATATTATTCATAAAGTTCGTATTTTCTCCAATTGCCTTTATCATATCTGCGCAAAATTGGGTAAGTCCATTTAAATCATCTGCTAGTAGCTCTTGAGCCAATTTTATAACATATGTATTATGTAATACCTATCGACTTTCAATATCTTTTTGATAGAAATTTCAGGTTATTCTCTGATATCAATAAGTACAAAGAAAGAATTTTCTTCGTTGGTCACATTTTTTGGTATACCCCATATTATGTAGATATCCTCAAGAAGTTTTAGTGACAGCCCATTTAGAAATGGAATTTCGATTAGGATTTGCTTCGTTGAACAGATTGCGTAACTCTTCATGTCTACGTCGTCTTCCTCTACAGTCAATCATCATACGAATTCTGCCAACTTCAGTTAAGCGGTTCATTATTGTCAGACAATAGATTCAAAAATATTTTATTCCAATGAATTACTTGATACAAGAATAATACGTTAGTTATGTAGCAGCTCAACATCAGCCATAAGCTCCTACGTTTTTTATTGAAATAGTGTCCATCTAGCGTTTAGATCTGTAAGTCAAATTGGTTAAGCAGTAGGTATACAGTGCTATTCAAAAGTCCCTTCCCTCCCTCGTATCTTTTGAACGGCTACACTTACATTGATAAAATTTGGAGGGTGAAAATAAAGTGTTGTAAACTTCTCTACGAATGGTAACAGGTGACGTATTAATAATAGATAACGTCACAGTGCCACTCTGGCCAATAATTTTAAATGGAACCTTATGGCAAGTGATATTTCGTTTGAAAGGCATTGACATTGGCTACATAGCCATATTAATTTTGTTTAGGCTTAAACTGATTTTGACGGATAAATAAAATAAATACCAAAATTATTATTTCACATTTAAATATTGAGGATTTTTCAGTCCGCCTCTGGTTAATTGTCAAAAAAATTGACGTTTTTAATTTAATAGTATTTGTTGCTTTGCAAATTTTACTAAATAGCTTAAATATTTAATTTTATTATAGTTTAACGAGACGTTTAAGAGTTTACATAGGCTGAATGGTACGTACTGAAGCCGACAAAGTAGCAGCTATCTTAATAATTGGTGAATCTAGAAAGAATATCCATGAAGCGGAACGTTTATTAAATGAGAGATGCCCAGACCGCCCTATCTCAAGAACTTATTTGAGGGAGCTTTTTCACAATTTTGAAGCAACAGGTAGTGTTCAAGATGCCAAACGATCTGGTCGACTAGCATTTAGTGATGATAAAAAAATTGATATAGTTGCTGAAATGGTAGTAAACCCTACTTCATTTTCAACTAAAGTTGCGTCTATCTGTGAAGTAAGTAAAAGTACAGTACAGAGAGTGTTGGCTTGAAATAAATTTCATCCATACAAGTTAAAAATGGTGCACCACCTTTCGGATGACGACCCCGACAGAATACTCGAATTCTGTGAATGTATGACAAATAAAATTAGTCAAAACACACATTACACAAAAACAATTTGTTTTAGTGGCGAAAGTACTTTTTGCCTTGATGGAAATGTGAACACAAAATGTAAGGTATTGGAGTGACACAAATCCTGGCACATTTCGTAAACAACATACCCAATTTCCAGAAAAAGTCAATGTTTGGGCAGGTATTTTGGGAAACCACATAGTTGGACCTGTTTTCTCAAATTCAAATTTAAGTGGTGAAGTGTATCTGGGGATGTTACAAAATGCAATTGAGCCTTTAATTCTCGAAATTCTGGAAGATAATCCAGATGAATTCGGCCATCTGGAAATAACATTTCAACAAGATGGTGTTCCTGCACCTTATAATGGTGCAGTAGGACGTTAACTGGATGAAGAATATCGAGGTAGATGGATCGGCCGGCGAGGGCGAGCGAAACGCATTACAACTTTAAGTTCAATATAATGTAAATCTCAACAAATTAAATTGTTTAATTCTATCATTCATCGTTTCATCAATTTTTCATTGGTTTTCAATCGCTGAAGACGGTCTCCTAACTTTTTGCTTTATACCTGATTGAAATGTTCAGGAGATCCCAAAAATTGGCGCTATACCCAACAAAACATCCCAAAAAGCTGGAAAAAACTGAATCAACTTTGACAAGTTACGAGTATAGAGCAATTTTCATGCCATTTCAACAGTTCCATTCCAATAAAAACCACTGAAAACCTTCATGTAATCGTTTGATCGTCGAGTGTTATTAATTACATCAAAGTACCGATATTACAATGTATAAACTGCATCGATGCATATGAAATGCATTTACATCCATGGAAATTTCTGTTATTATAGTGTCGACTGCAGTTGGCTCTGTAATTTTTCTAATATTGACATTATTGCTAGCCATTTTGATTATAAATGTTAATAAAAGTGTTGCTGAAATGACAATAATGGCAATTACAAGTTTGCAGTACAAAAAAACTATTGTTGTTATTGATATTCCATGAAGTAACATGAAATTTGTCCATTGGAATAAAACAGTGGTGCGCCTAATAGTACAAGAGCTGGAGCTGTTATATGGAAAGGAATAATGATGAAAATTGGGAAGGAAATTATAGAAAATGCCAATCTACACAGGTGACTTAGTAC
>CAJUYI010005201.1:0-16265 GCA_910591695.1 Galerucella pusilla
GGAGATTTTTGAAGTAGTGAAGTAGAATCCCCATAGCTCTATCTACTCGCTTTCTGAAAGTCTCCCCTTTATGTTTTTAACGGTAATTGGTTCCTTCCTTTTGACGTTTTTGATATAATTATTCTCTAAGGGGAGGAAAAAATCGTGTTTTCCTTCCTATTCACTCTGAGAGTTTATTTAAAATAATGTTATTAGTGCAGTTGTTTGTAGAGAAATTTGAACATGTTGACTGACGTTTGTCTTTATATAGTGTGGTAGGGGTTAGGTTAGGGTTAGGTGTGTGGTGAGTGGGTCTATAAGGCCCTCCACTGCGACTCGCAAAAGTCTATTATGGCTCACACGTATTTAGATTTCACCAATCAAATTCAGCTTCTTAACAAAGCCGATTAGTTTTTTTGGTGGATGATATTTCAGGTCGAGGGCGAGATAGAGACCCTGCCAAACATCAGATACCTGATTCGAGCCGCGGCGGGTTAGGCACTGATTATATGCTCTGCTGTTTCATCATCTTCCAGACAAAGACGGCAAGTCGGATCTTCCGACAGTTCAAGTTTTAACATATGATGATCCAGATGACAGTAGCCTGTTAAAAGGCCTGTTAGACAACGTAGGTCATGCCTGCTATAGTCTAGCATTTGCTTGTATACATTCTTCGGAAGATGTATAAAAGCCTTTGAATGAACCAATCTGGGTAAATTATGCCAGAAGTCTAAAGGCCTGGTTTCGCACGTGCGATGAATGCATGCGTCCGACGCTTGCAGCCGCTGAAGCGTCTATCGCATGCGTTTGAGTGGTTTTGCTTGTGCGTTAATTATAGATTATGTAGAGTACGCAGGGTTTTGGAAAACGCTTTTGGAATATTGTGCCAAATTTTCAGGTTATTTTTTACTCCAATAACAGTTTTTTTGCCAATGCGGAAGGATTTGCCATTCGAGAGATATTTAAAGATTTTTTTTATGGCTGAAGGCAGGTTGGATTGGCAAGACAGAATGGTTTTAAGAACCTAAACATATTACTATTGTTTTGATGTCGAAAAATAAATAGGATTTTATAGTTTTTTTTAACCTGTGAATACTCGTAATTCTTTATTTTAAGCACAATACAGCTATACCTAACCAACCTTGTACATCAACATGCTATTTGTTATAAAATATATTTGCCAACGATTTATTATTTTTTTTATTATTACAGTGCAAAATAATATCCTTGATATTTTAACATTAACAAAAAAAATACCACTTTTTCCCTCCATTTTTTCCGCTATCTGTTTCCAGACATTATTTTTGACAATTAGATCTTCATATTTTTCACTTGAGGCATCATAAAGGCATTAGTGGAAGGATACTAATTCAATTAATAACATCGGCTCCATTTTTCACCACTCATGTTGACGGCTCGTAAATGCACAATCGTCTGACTGGTCTTCGAAGCAGTCGTTGCGTTTTGGCGTTGCATTTAAACGCGGGCGCTAGATATCGACGCACTAGTAAAACCACAAGCACGTGGTACCATATGAGCAGTCCCTGCGATGAACGCATGCAGCGGCTGCAAGCGTCGGACGCATGCATTCATCGCACGTGCGAAACCAGAATGGCCAGAGATCCAGATGAGTTCTCCTATTGGGAAGAGTATTTTTTGGTAGTCTAAAACCAATTTCGATGTTACACGGTGAGAGCTGAGTGCTTTCAAAGCCGCTTGGTTGTCCGATAAATTTTTTATTGTCCTATGTATGATATTGGCTTGCTCCAATCTCTCCACAAATGAAACAATGGCGTAAATTTCCGCCTGAAATGCGGTTGCGTATGATCCTAGTGAGGTTGAAATTTCTGTCCTAGGTCTGCGCCCGTATACACCTGATGCAGCAGAGCCTGAGGGTGTTTTTGAGCTGTCTGTGTACCAAAGCTGTCTGCTCTTAATAGTTCATTCTTACGGAGGACCCATTCATCTCTATTTAGAATTAGGACGGTATATAGTGTGGTAACATCATGGGATAAAATACTTTGGCACACGTCAACGTTTGAATAAAATTGTAGGTTTGGTGATTCACTTATTTCCAGTACAGGTGGTGATTTTGACACAGAAAACCATGTTTATTTACATTGGGGCGGCTCGTGGTAGAAATTTTATTTAAAAAAAAAGTTCATCTTGTGAGAAGATTGTCCCCCATCGATTTTATCATCCTTTCTCCGCCTTTCGTGTTGAAATATTGAATTTCTGGAACGTTTGGCTATTACGACAAAAACCGATCATTTCTTTAACTCGTGATGACTCTTTTTTCACCCATATCCGGGTCGTCTGATTATAACACCGACCTACTGATCTCTCAATACCTTACAAATAAGTAAGAGTTCTTAATAGCCCTTGAACAGAGTCCCCGACTATCTATCAAAAATGGCTTGTTTATCAAAATACACGTAATCCATTTAATGCACTAAATTCACAAAATCCTCTAACAACCTCTTCAAAAGTCTCTCTGATCATCGCACAGATCATTAAATCTCACGAGCAGGTTCGGAAGTGACAGTGGCGTATCATGTAAAATTTCTCTCTCTCGTAAACCCGATCTTTCCGTACACTTTTTTAATATAACATCAGGGAAATAAATAACTTTTGTCGTCACATAGATTTTTTTTAGTTTCGGAAATGATGAATTCATGAATATACAGAATGTTAATAGTATATTATGCAATGAGCACAACATAATGCCCATTTTGTTGCGGATTGCATACTATACTTTTTCTATGACAACATACCGTGAACGTTTAATACATGCATGCATTGCAAAAACATTATAAACCGATAATATTTCATTACTCCGAATTCTACGCTGATGGGCTTTCTATCAGAATTAAAATATAAATTGAAGAAATATGTAAATATCATTTTCTTTATTTCTTTATTATGAAATTACTTGTTACCTACTAAAACTTTGACAGAAACGATCTGCTGACATTCCATCAGTTTGTCGCTGGACGTCATAATTTGACAAACCGTAGTCGTCGGGATTTTAGAGTGAACCTAGACCTAACACGAAATATTCCATTTCGCATTTGTTGCTTAGCAAATTGCCTAGCAGCCGATGCAAAATTGAAATTCTGTACAAAATGTGCTTGTTTATGATTGAAGTTACGGTTATAAAATAAACATTTATCAAGGTAGTTGTAAAAAAATATATCAACAGTTCCATAATAAAACAACGCGAAGATTCGAACAATATTAAGAATGTACCGACCGGGAAGTCGAACACAAACATCTTGCAACACTGGAACTGAGTAGAGTGGTTAATTTGAGCGGTTAATTCAAACTGATAGAGAATAGTATGTGCAATGTTGCCGGAATGCAGCTTGTGGAAACTGCTGATAGTATACACTGTGTTATTTATAAGATGCGACATAGGGATTCCTGTACAAAGCTGTCAAACGCTAGCTAACTTTTTTACCAAATAGCGTTCATAAAAAATAATAACAGATTTGGAAAGGTCCTTTAAAAATAAGTTCAAATGCACTTTTAGTTTTCTTAAATTCGCTCTGGTTTAATAAACAAATGTATGATTGTTTAAAAAAGTAGTACACCATTTTCATAACACTTTCGAATACTGAAAACACCACAGCGGGGAATCGAACCACGATACTTCACGTTTAATTTTTAAATTTTCCGTCTGGCACATAACGTAACAATGTAACGTAACGGTCTGATCTTTTGCGTCGCGACCCCTCTCGCTGCAAGTAACGTAACGGTCAGATTTTTTCCTCGCTCCAACCTAACATAAGGAACTAAAGTTCCAAAAGGTAAGCTCGCGTTTGACAGTTTTGTACAGGAGTCCCTATGTCGCATCTTATAAATAACACATGTATAACACATATTAATGCTGCAAGAACTATCTGACATCTCTCACGATGTCCTTAAAGGATGTGTACTGATCTAATTGCTTAGTTGCTTACGCTGTTACGTTGCCTAAGTAACCACAGTGCTGCTTCTCCCATTATCTCGTGGTGTAGTGAGAAAAAAAACAAATAAGGCTTCTAGAATTGGTGTTTTCTTTGCAATACTGATGCTTAGTGTTTCAACTGAAAACACTGGTAATTTTTTCCATCAACACCACTGGTTTTTCCAACATCAATTGAGGGTTTAATCACCGCGAACCACTCGTGTCCTTTGAGGGTAACAATGATTGTCAGGACGAATTAAATCTATCCAATTACGAACTCAGTATACTCGTAAGAATCGTACAGAAAGTAGTACAAGTGATTTAGAAAAAAAATGAGTTTTCAATATAATTATGTTGAATCTTTGTTGCTTAACTTTAAGAAATTATTTATTTATGTTAGTGTATATTCAGGGTGTTTTCCTCTCGTAAAATTAGACAAAATAATATAAGGATTGAGGGGTCTGTTTACTTTTCGAAATACGGGGTGATAAATTTATGAAAAATTGAATGTTTTAATATGATAACCTTAAGATGGAGGGATAATTGATATGACATTTGACTGGTTGTTTTTAAATGAAAAATGGAATGTTTTGATGGGAAAACATGTTCCAATTCTTGATTCAGCGGCGTGAAAAATGGTAACGTATTATTCCAAGTGTACACCACTGGATCAAGAATTGAAATATATTTTTCTATCAAAATATACCCACCCTTTCACATTTAACAACAACCTGCCAAATGTCAAATCAATGTATCCATCCATCTTAAACTTATCGAATTAAAACATTTGATTTTTTAAAACTTCAACCATGTATTTCGAAAAGTAAATATGTTGGACCCCTTAATCCTTATATAATTTTGTTCAATTTTACGAGAGGAATCTACATGCAAACGTTGTAAGTTGTAAGTGTCATTTGAAAACACCCTGTCTATAAATAGTGAGGTATAAGTATTATATTATCTCGAAAAAATCACAAAATAATGTCAACGTAATAACATCTATCCTTTTCGTCAGTTGGAAAGATGCCTTCACAGTGGTAGTCAACTGAAATTATTCCCCGCAATTCGAATCGTTCTGTATGTATCGATAGGCACGAATTGGTAAGGAAAAAAAGTTATTTAGAAACATAGGATTTCGAAATTTCGTTTATCTCTCGAGAGAATACACATTATTGTCAAGGGGGATGATACGCTGCTCTGATGAATACAAATATTCGCGACGTGCTCTTCTGTCTCTTTGGCGATAAAACTAGAAAAAATAATATTATTAATAATAGTTCATCATATTCAAAAACATCGAAAGGAAGTTTCTATAGTTTATTTACGATAAAAAGACGATGCAAAACAAAATATTGTGATGTTGCCAAGCTGTAGTTTTTTCTTTACTCAACGAAAACTAGAAAATTCAATTTGATGTTAGATTGACAGTTCTTGATAATAATGAATACTTATAGCGAATACTATTACTTACGTCTCTTTCAGCAGTAAGCGGGAGAAGCAGGTCCCCATTTCGGCATTCTCTTTTTAAATAGCTTAACAAAAATTTTAACATCTCTTGACATTTACTGTTCAGCTGCTTCGGCATTTTATTAACTACACACTGGAAATTTGCCTAAATAATTAGTTATGAAAATAACTGTTTTTTTAATCTTAAAGAAACAATGAATTTAAAAGCACCAAAAAACTTGTAAATATTAGATGATGATCGAATGTCAATAAACGTCAAAACAAACTGGGGAATTTTACCAGTTGATTTGACAACGTGTTAAAGTTATGCCAACCTGTTAGCTGTAAATTGCCCTGGCTGTTGAGAATAAATTTTATTTACGGTTGGTAAATTGCAGTATTCATTCTGATAAGCAGGAAAGTAGGTATAAATGACATCATCGTCCTTTTATCGTGAGAATCCTATATAATGAAATATTCTATAGCAAATGGTATTTTCCTCCCCATGACACGAATTCTATAGTATTTTGGGGAGAGAACAGTCCTAGAAACGCTTCCATGAAAGATAGTTCACTTTAACTTCCGGATACAGCTTCTTGAATGCTCGAGAGTACCACAGAGCAGTGTTGCCGCGTATTCAAGTGTTAGTAAACGTACCAAAACGTGTTTTGAAGTTCAGGAACTAAAATATAGAAGTTATTCAAAATTTAACTTCACATTTTAATGTTGTGAAGATCGGTGACTCAAAAAATGGTCAATCCTCGCCACCACCCTCCAGTTCATATTCTATATCGTACCTTTGTACGTTTTTTATTCTAATGGTGGAAACTACCCCTTATTTTCAAAAATTATAAAATAACATTGTAAACCTTAAGAAGGATGGAATTTGGTTTGGGTTAATCAAATAATGCCTTATAAGGATATTATACCAAATTTTGTTTTCATTCTGAAGAAAATATCTAAGAAGTGATGGTTAAAAATAATGAAAGTATTTCGTTAAAGCATTATTATCCATTATTATTTCTATTGGTTCTTCAGCATCTCCAATATCTTCTTGAATCAACTAATAAAAATTGTAACATACAAAATTGGTGAATCAATCATTTTTTGCGGTGGTTCGCTTTCTCGTGGGTACCTACGATCACAAAAAATTCAAAAATAGGAGCTCTAGGGGTCCTCGCCTTTTTCCCATATCATCTGCACCCTTTAGATACATCATTAAATGCACTTCCAAAACAATTATTAATTTTTATAACTAAAGGAGGAATACCATCGTCAACTAGTGTATTCTCTTCAGATGAATACAGACAATGGTTGAGTCGAACTCCATCCACTTCTGCAATCTACGAACAAATTCGTGCTTCTAGAGACGTCTTGAATCAACAACGTGCCGCCAGATTCACCTACAGCGCCGAAAATATTCACGACGCTTTGAAAAACGTAAGTAATTATTATAGTTTTTGAAAAATATACAACTACTTCTCGGGCTTTATGCTCCGATAGACTTTGAACTACGTTTCTATGTTAAACGAGGTTGGTATGATCTACCAGATTTAACCAACCAACCATTCGGGTTTGTAATTGGAAGGGACAACATCACTTGTAGACCGGTTTCGGCGTATTTGAGCCTTATCAGTACAAGCTAGATGTTCTCCGCACGGGAGCTTTGAGAGCTTAATTCCAGATTGAAGACGACACTGAAATCCTAATCAATACTGTAATGTTTTTCTTATTTATGTGAACTGTTTTTACCGTGGGATAAAATTATACGCTCACTATGGCTAATTACTATTGATTTATTAATTTATTACTTACACACTATAATAAACTTAATTCATATACACACTACTTAATGTCTATTAATTTATCTACACTCGGTATAATAATTGTCCTAATTTATCTTCAACACTATTTATATTCACTTTTTGTTCACTCACTTTATACTGAAACTGTTTACCGATTCACTGTATACTGAACAACTCTTCTGATTCACTCGAAAACCCGCGTATATATAGTTCTTTGCAGCTCTAGAAAATTCTTGAATTCACCGCCTTCTACTCTGTTCGAGAACAGTCTCGATATTACCTGCGAAAGAACCTTTCTAGAAAGGTCGCATTCATAGTTTGCGACAGGACCGGCTTCAGAATCAGTGAGTTCGTAACACTACATATATCTGGGTAACGGAAATAGTTTTGACAACCTACAACCGCAAACCAAAATTCCAGATTGACACAAACTCATCTAATAAAGCCTTAAGTGCAAGACATGCTTTTGCTGATTCTTAGGTTAGTTTTGCCGTATAAAATGGACACACAGTGAAAAGTAGCAAGATGTATCAGGTGCTAATTGATTCATATCTACCACTAATAATGTAGACAAGCCCTATTAGCCTTGAACAGACAACGTGTTATCTCGGGGCTAGTTATATTACTAGAATGCCACCTGGGAAGCTGGCTCCGGAAAAATATTTTGCGTTGACCAGGAAAAACCTACGTTTAACAGTAGGATTTCTGACTGGCCACTGTCAGCTACGGAAACACCTCCATACTATGGGTGAGTCTTGGCCTACACCTGCCGATATAAAGGAGATGTCTTCTAGTGACCTGTCCACCTTCTGTCTGGGAAGGACAGGATGGACGATGACCAAGGAGGACAACTCCTCGGAAGGATGTACAATGGGTCACATGTGGTCTAAGTGCTGTGAGCTTACACTCACCCTTCCTACTCTACAGATAGATGATTCAGCTTTGTCGATATCTCGATTAGGATTGTGTAGATTCAATCTAGAGAGTATAGCGATGACCTAAGTGCAAAACGTCGTATCCCCAATAACCACAATTGTTCAGTGCAAACAAAAAACCTCCTGGTTTCCATAGAATTCTATGTCTTAGCGCGTAAAATGAATTTATCAGATAGCTGTGGCTTAATATGATTTGCCAGTATGTGAAGGTCAACTCGATGCTTCGAGTGGCGCCAATATCGGTTTTCTTATTATTTGGTGGGCTACGACGTTTTGCACTTAAGCCATAGATAGTTAGTTTAGATTGTATGTCGTTTTAGATGGAAAGCGGTCTGTATAGTGGCTATGGTCGCCCAGGAGCAACTTCGACACTAGATCGTCATTTTACAAGGTCACAAACGTCAAATATTCCTGCGAGATCCTTATCAATCCAACATATCACATCATCAGGTAAGAACTTTCCTTTTCCAAAAATTGTTTTGACAAAATCTGTAAGTTATTCATACTACCAACATTAATCGTTTGTTATTTAAGATAACAGCGACATCTTTAGTGAAAATAGTGACTATTTCTTCAATCACGACCACTACAGAAGCCTCTGGATATTCTGTTTACTTTTTATTTTCAATAATAAAAAGAAGAAGCAGCACAATTTTCCGAGAATGAACTGGAATTTCTATTCTTGCAATAGTCCATCTAATGAGGTTTTATTTTACTGTCTTCACCAGTTTCGAACGAATGAAAAATTCATCCCAACCTATTATTATACATATTTTTATTATCTACTTCTTTATTGCCATTTTTAACATACAAATAAAGAAATTTCAGCTGTATAGCTTCAAGTTCAAACACCATCCTTCATGGTATATAAACACCATATAAATAACACATCGATCCGTACTTTCAGTCTCTGTAACTGCATGAACAATTTCTATTCATGATTATTCATGTTCACACGGAGAATTATGAAATCTATTCAAACCGGAAAATTAATTTCGGAAGTGGAATATCAAATGTCAAAGTTAACAAATCTCATTAGATATTCCAACAGCCCTCGTTGAAAAGGGTGCAAATAGAATGTTCCACAAGGAATTTTGATACTTTGAATCATTATATATTTTAAACCTTCGAGAATGTAATGAAAATTGTTTAGAGCGATAAAAAAAATTCCAGCTCTAAGTAATTCGAGATCTCCATCGATGCGACGTATGAGACAGCTCCTCGACCTCGATACAGTAAGAACCGGAGCTCCCAGTCCGGTGCCGACTCCTAGTGGCACACTTCCGCGAGGTCAAAGACAACTTGACATCAACCCTGCTGAATTCTTGAAATATAAACTCGACAAGCCGACTGGAATGGTTGCAGGAACCTCGATAACAGGTTGGTATTGTTATAATTTATTATTTGGGTCAAGAATTTCTGTTTGATCTTTTATAGTCTTTTTTTTTTCAAAAGAAAGCCGAATCCAAAAGTGGTTTAATAATTTGTGAAACAAAACGTCTAATTGACAGTAAAAATGGATTATTTTTCCATACAATTATTTTGCAAGACTTAAGACAATCAGTTTCTTAGACTTCGTCAATTGGCTCGCGGATTTCACCGAAACTATAATTTAACCAGTGTCTAATACTTTGTCAATTCGCAACGCAATTTACACTCAAACTATAAGTAAACTAAAGTTTAACACTTCGTCAATTTTCTGTGTAGCTTTCACTAAAATTAAACAGCTAGCGTCTCAGACTCCACTAATTATTAATTTGCTACGCAGTGCTTTACACGATTTTAATTCTTCAATTTGCCTTGAAGCTTTTGTTTTCTTTATAGGATAACAAGTTTCTTAGACTTCATCAATTTGCTGCGTCAATTGGCAGTACAGAATTCTCTAAAACTATAAGTCAACCAGTGTCTAATACTTTGTCAATTTGCTGCGCAGTTTTCACTCAAACTATGAGTAAACTAAAGTTTAAACACGCCGTCAATTTTCTGCACAGCTTTTACTCAAAATTAAACAGCTAGAGTCTTAGACTTCATTAATTTGTTACGCTGCCTCTGGCCCGATTTTAAGTAAACCAGACTCCCAGAATTCTTCAATTTTCTCCGGGGCTTTTGTCTTCATTATAGGATAACCAGTATCCTAGACTTCGTCAATATGCTGCGCAATTTTCAATATCTCAAACTTAGTCAATTTACGGAGACAGCCTTTACCTAAATTTCAGGTCCATCAGCTCCTTAGACTTCCTATATTTGCTACTGCTTTTAACCAAATCAAAGATCAGCATAAAAAGCTTGATCTCCGTCAATTTGCTGTGCAGCTTTCACCGAAATTTTGAGCTTACCAAGCTCTTAGACTTAGTAAATTTGCTGGAAAAATGTTCACCCATATTTTAGGTCAACTACTTTCATAGGCTTTGTCAATTTTTTAAGAGTGTCTTTACCTGAATTTTTGATGAATCCTTTCAGACTCCGTCAATTTGCCTAGTAAGTTAAACCCAAATATAAAGTAAACCACTTTCTTAGACTTCGTCAATTAGCTTCAAATATTTTACCCAAATTTTGATATTACCAATTTTTTAGACTTAGTAATTTGCTAAAAAATGCTCACCCATATTTCAGCTCAACCAGTTTTATAAACATCGTCAATTGTTAAGAAAGTCTCAACTGAATTTGTAAAAAATAATTTTTATACTTCGTCAATTTGCCTTGCAATTTACACCCAAATTTAAAGTCAATCAATTTCTTAGACTTCCTTATTTAGCTTCAAATATTTTACCCAAATTTTGAGGTTACCAATTTCTTAGACTTAGTCAATTTGCTTGAAAAATGCTCACCCATATTTCAGGTCAACCAGTTTTATAGACTTAGTCAATTTTTTAAGTAAGTCTTCACCTAAATTTTTGATGAAAGTTCTTAGATTTCGTCAATTTGCCTAGCAGTTTACACTCAGATTTAAAGTCAACCAACATCTTAGACTTCGTCAATTAGCTGCAAAGCTTTTATCCAAATTTTGAGATTACCAATTTCTTGGACTTGGTCAATTTGCTTGAAAAATGCTCACCCATATTTCAGTTCAACCAGTTTTATAGACTTAGTCAATTTTTTAAGAAGGTTTTCATCTAAATTTAAAAAAAAAACTTTTTAGACTTCGTCAATTTTCCTAGCACTTTACAACCAAATTTAAAGTCAACCAATTTCTTAGACTTCGTTAATTCACCGCAAAGCTTTCACCCAAATTTTGAGATCACCAATTTCTTAGATTTAGTCAATTTGCTAAAAAAATCTTCACATATATTTCCGGTCAACCAATTCCATAGACTTCGTCAATTTTTTAAGAAAGTCTTCACCTAAATTTTTGAAGTACACTTCTTAGACTTGGTCAATTTGCCTAGCAATCTACACCCAAATTTAAAGTCAACCATTTTTTTCAGATCTCGTCAATTAGCTACAAAGCTTTCAGTCAAATTCACAGCTACCAAGTGAATTAGACTTCGTCAGTTTAATACCCAATTTTCTCAATGAAACATCTACATTGTTGTAATTGATCAAATATTCGTAGGTCTGTCCCAACTAGCAGCAGGATCAGTAGGTCTACCTTCCGACGAACCCATCAGCGGAATGCTTTGGGTCCATTTGCTTGCAGGGAGAGGATTGCGTCCTTCTACGGGCACATCTACAGCAACCACTCCCGTCACACCCAGTGGAGGTCAACCAGCAGCTATTACAGGTTAATTTTGTTTCAATCAGACACAACCCAGTTAATATTTTTATTGTTGTTAATTTTTTAAATAAATTTCAGGACCAACAGCTGTACGGGACCTCTACTGTGTTTTAGAGTGTGATCGTGTTCATAAAGCTAGAACAGTGGTAAGTAAAACATGTTTTCAGACTCCGTCAACTCACACCCAAATTTGAAGTCAACCATAGCAAATAAATTTGACATCGAAACCGAGTGATAATTTTGTAATTTTAGGTACGAACTGGCGATCTAGTTTTCGATTGGGACGAAAGTTTCGAGCTTGATTTAGTCAACAACAGAGAATTGGATTTATTAATATATTCCTGGGATCCTCAATACAGGCACAAATTGTGCTATAAAGGTTCCGTTTATCTGCCCACTCTGCTCAAGTCCGGTCCTATACACCAGTTAGCGCTTAAAATTGAACCGAGAGGTAAAAATCAATACTTCTATCAAATGATGTAATTTTTTTAAAATATATCGTTAAACTGTATTCGTTTTTAGGCACATTATATTTGAGACTGAGACATACCGATTCCCAAACTTTATACCGGCGAAGACCACTTTCTACTTTAACTCTGTCTAGGACTACACCGCTTTTTGGTGTGGATCTAGAGACTGTGGTAAGTTTATCACTTTAATTAACATAAAAAAATTTAAAAAAAACACCAATTAACGTGAATTTGTACAATATCTTCATTAAAATCCATATTCTCCTTCATATCACAAGAAAATTCGTTTTAAAATAATTAATCAGAGCCAAAGCCAGTATGTCCGTCGGCCGTCGACCCAGCACTGTAGTGGAACGCCTCAGATGCGATAATTACAGTGAAGCAGTGTTGAGCGCGGTTTTTACCTGGATGGGGACCCACTGGGGAAGACCGTCTAGTAGCATATCGCAGCTCCCAGGTATTATAGCAATGAGCACGAGACGTAAATCCTTGATCCCGAGTTCATAGATGTTTTTTTTTATGGGAAACTCATGTTCGAATGGGTCCTAACCAGTACCCAGACAGTGTTGGACACATTCCCAAGGGAATGCCCACCAACCAAACCCACCTCAAGCTCGCCGTAGCCCAACGCTGACCTTGCTTCTCACTTCCTCAAACAGTCGACTCATCATATGAAAACCTTCCTCTCATTCCTACAATCACCCTCCATCCGACAGATCAACTCCTCCGCGTTCACCCTTGTACCTTTTCTTTCCGTAGTGTGTACCTACTTAACCAACTCCATTTGCTCTCCTTTTTCTCCTAGCATCAGGTACTTATCCCTAAACATCTTCTGTATCCCCTTCTCCATTCCACTGTCTTCCTTAGTCACCGATACCACTTTTATCTTTCCATCCCCTAACATTGGATTTCCCACCGTCACGTCTATTCCCTCCCTCTTTTCATCCTCCCAGTCCTTATCTCTAATCTCCTTCCATCCATCCCAGTTTCTTTGCCCCTCCTCCCATCGTGTTTGCATTCTCTCCTTCCTACCTTCCTCTCTCCACAACCTCTCTAATTCCCTGACTCGCCCCTCTGCTACCAACTTCTGCTCTTCCAGCCTTTTCACCCTCTCCTCCAGTCGCCTTACCATCTCCCTCAATCATTCTACACTTTCCCTATCTTCCTCTTTTCCACTCTCCACCTCCTCCCTTCCTATCTCTTTCTGTTTCCTATTCTGCTCCTTATTCTCCAGATACCTCCTTCCTTTTCACCCCAGTATCGCTCCACCCACTTGTCAGGTGTTCGTTCCACCAGCCTCAATTTCCCAAAAATTCCCTTTTCTTCTCTCTCTTCCTTCACTGCTTCCTGTTCCACTTTCCTTGCATACTCCATACTATATTCCACGAGTAGCTAGGGAATTGAATGTCCACCACCACAGAGCCCCGCTTGTGGTAGTAAGGCTGGGTACTCCGGGAGGTCACAAGGTATCATGGTGGCACCGTACCTGACTGACTTTCGCGCAGCCATACATCCATTGTCACGTTTGCTAACATAGTAGATGATGGATTGTTTCATCGAGGTTTACTCCTCTAGGCTTTTTGTTACGGTTGCCTCCGGACACAGTGGCCTCCGCTGCCTACAATCACACAACATAGATGCCTCTCCTATGCTGCTGGTTTTTTATCGAGGTTTACTACTCTATTCCCTTTGATCCGCGAGCAACTATTCGGGTTCCCATACTGGAGCCTTATTTATTGCTTATTCCAAGGATTGGTCGGTCATGAGGCCCTTACAGCTCGAAGAGCACGAGTCCCTTGACCACCCACTCCCTCTGGAGACACCTTATCAGCCATTGGGACGCGCCGTGTAGGGTGGGACAACCCCATGAATGTTGGGCTTGATAGAGAACCCCACCACTGGTGAGTTCGGCAAAATTTCCGGGTAGGGGTGATTAGCCTCAGCCGCAGAAATAGACCGAAATTAAATAATCAAAAAAGGAGAGAAAAAAAGGAACCCGTTAACGATTAACCCAATTTAATGGTTATTGTTTTAAGGTAAACCGAGAAAGTAAGACTGGTGGCGTACCTGGAGGAGTACCCACAGGTTTAGTATCAAGTAGTCAGCATAACATTCCCATTATAATACGAAGATGTGTTGAAGAAGTTGAGAGGCGTGGGCTTGACATAATAGGTAAGTGCAGCGAGGGCATTTTTTTGAAGGAAAGTAACAAAACTGATGATTTCTTTTTTCGCAGGTCTTTATAGATTGTGCGGTTCCGCCACCAAAAAACGTATCCTCCGAGAAGCCTTCGAAAGGAACAGCAGATCAGTGGACTTGAGTCCGGACAATGTACCGGACATAAACGTTATTACTGGTGTGCTAAAAGATTTTCTTAGGGAATTGCCGGAGCCTCTTTTCACCAAATGCCTCTACCAAATGATGGTGGATGCACTAAGTGTTTGCCTACCCGACGACCCGGAGGGTAACGCCAAACTGATGTTCTCCATATTGGATTGTTTACCTAGAATTAATAGGGTGAGTACTTTGAACTTACCCGATTTTAAGCCATCGGATTTTTATTCTTAATGAGGGTCGTAGGTAGAAATACGAATATTTCCATGTACCATGTGCGTACAATAAAATTTTTATCAGGGGTGAATTTATTTGAGACAATTTTCTACTATCATAGATGTACGATATCATTTTTATGGGGGGCTTAATTCATTTGTGACAATTCTTATCATAAGCAAATGGTGGAACATATTTTGGGATAAACTCCCATTTATTTTGGGATAAACTCCTATTTACCATTGGCGTACGATACAATTTTTCAAAGGGGTTGATAAAATTGTAAAAATTTCCTCCTATCAAAAAGCAGATAATAATAATTCATAGAAATTCGTAGAAACTTTGACGTACAAAAAAGTCTTGAAAGGGGTTAATTTATTTAAAAAAATTACGATCTACCCCTCTGGGAATTACGACAAAATGTTTATGGCTGATCAATTTATTTGTAAAAAACTTATATACAATGTGTTCAATTATTAGTAAGAATTCACATTTACCATAGGCATACAATAAAATTTTTATTGGGGATGTATTTATTTGATAAAATTTCCTACTATCATAGATGTACGGTATCTTTTTTTTAGGGGGTTTAATTTATTTGTGAAAATTCTCTTCATAAGCAAACGCTAAAACATTTTTTTAGGAAAAACTCCTATTTATCATTGGCGTACGATACAATTTTTTCAAGGGGGTTGATAAAATTGTAAGAATTTCCTTCTGTCAAAAGGCAAATAATTGAATTTTTATATGGGATCAATTCATAGAAATTCGTAGAAACTTCTTATCATTGACATACAAAAAAAGTCTTGAAATGGGTGGATTTATTTAAAAAAATTCCGATCTACCCCCTGGGAATTACGACTAAATGTTTATGGCTGCTGGTCAATTTATTTGTAAAAAACTTATATACAATGTGTTCAATTATTAGTGAGAATTCACATTTACCATAGGCATACTATAAAATTTCTATTGGGGATGTATTTATTTGATAAAATTTCCTACTATCATAGATGTACGGTATCATTTTTTTAGGGGGTTTAATTTATTTGTGAAAATTCTCTTCATAAGCAAACGCTAAAACATTTTTTCAGGAAAAACTCCTATTTATCATTGGCGTACGATACAATTTTTTCAAGGAGGTTGATAAAATTGTAAAAATGTCCTTCTGTCAAAAGGCAAATAATTGAATTTTTATATGGGATCAATTCATAGAAATTTGTAGAAAAAACGGAAAAAAATCTCAAAAGGGGTTAATTTATTCCCAAAAAATGTTCATAGCTGGTCAATTTATTTGTAAAAAACTTATATACAATGTGTTCAATTATTGGTGAGAATTAACATTTACCATAGCCGTACAATAAAATTTCTGCAAGGGGTTTATTTATTTCTTTTTCGATCTATTTTAAATTTAATTTG